>CAIGRB010136569.1:1179-45273 GCA_903798255.1 Fraxinus quadrangulata
CAAGAGTAAAGTGTGGTTGGTTAGGTCAATAAAATATAAATGGGAATTTTGAATTTTACAAGTGATGGCTAACATATTGGCGGAGAGAATAATGTTATACCATACGAGGAAAAAAGGACAAGTGATTACTGGTATTTAGTAATATTTTGAGGAGTACAAGGTGGTCAGTCATGTATGAACAAGAAAATATAAAATCTGCATGTCTTGTAAGATCAAAGTTGTGAGTTGTGTGTTGTGATCTCAATACAGCCATTTCAACTTTGGCAAACTGTAAATTTTTTATTCGTGAAATATGTTCATATTTTAAATCTACATTGAGATAGCAGCCAGACTACTTGGTATAGTGTTCTAATTTGATTTTATAGCGGAAAGAGTGCAGGAAATGTTTAAAGAGCATTGCAGGCTAAAAAAAAAAAAAAATGTTAGAAGAATATTCCCATTTTCACCATTCACTACACTTAGATTTATTGGATTTGGTGCTAAAATATTGATAATGAAACCGGCCATTGACCAAAAGTTACGAATTACACTTTTCCTTCTACAACCTTGCTTAAGGGTAGTGAAGGTGAAAAAGAAAGAGGAAACGGGAGAGAGAGATAAGAAGGGATGGGAGACGTGTTATTGCATTCATTAATCTCATTTTTCAAATGTTTAATCGTTTCTCCTCCACATTTTAACGATTATTAATTAAGGTTGTGGGCATTCTTTAAAGTATTGTAAGCACATTAACTTTCTAAAAAGAGTGTATAATTTCGCAAAACAAATTAACATTGGCATTTGCATTTGCATTATATGCAATGTGAAAGAGAAGAAATCAAGTTCACATTACCTAACCGGACTGTACAATAAAAAACCTCTCATGACAACTTTTTCCCTTGAGGAATGCCTGGTCACCTAAAACTGAGAAAAAGAATCAACATGCTACAAACCTCCTGAGCTTTAATTTTACATTGTACTCTGCCTGAACCCTCATTTATGCACTCCCTACTCCTAACTGTGAATCACCATCATCAGAAGACCGAGAAGAGAATGTGGAAGTTGAAACCGAAATTAAGGAGCATTTACTCCATAAGTCTTTTTTGGGGAACGAAATGTTACTACTATGCGAAACAGAATTTGAGCTGGTGCACTTCTGTTTGTGCAGTGAACATGTGCAATTGCGATGATATGGCCTTCGGTCAATGTCCATGTAACACATTGATAAGCTTCCCTCAAATACACACTGAAACATTAGGTCAGCTGCTGCAGTGGCCATTCTCTCCTCTCTCTCTCTCTTAACTTTCCAGCTCAATTTTTTAATGCGTTTTCACGGTGTGTTTCTGTGAATAGGCGCGTGTCTATTGAGTGAGCGAGAATTTGTTGAAAATGTGGCATGTTTCTTGAAGGGTATATATAGAGTAAAGAATTACACTTCAACGTTTAGAACAATGGGAGAATGAGTAAACTTAATTTCAGAGAAGAATGCGTCAAATTCAAGAGAGTTATTTCAACAATAAATTAGCTTGGCTCTATGTTAGTAAGCACATTTTCCAAGGACAGTCTTAATTAGTAGCTGTGGGGGCCTAGAAGGTATGTTCAAGAGAACAAAAGGGAATAAAAAACAAGAGAAGCCCAAGAATGACAAGGATCACTTGGTTTTTGTGTCCTTCCTTTTGGACCATTTAGGACATATGTTGTTGCTTAATCTATTCTGGTGAATGGGATGCTGCTATTTTAATGTTGTGCATGTGGTGGGGAAAACAAGTCCCACTAGACAAAGAATCTTGTCCTCTGTTTTGACTTCATTTGATTCTTTATTCTTGGTTCCACCGGTGGTGTGTATGAATTAAATAATACAGTAAATTAGGTTTTCATTTTCAGCTTTCTTATTGTTTTGATCAATGTTTGAATGCCTTATTGTTGTAGAGTTTACTGAAAATATAATTCGTTTCAAAATCTTATTGTTTCCAGTAAGTGACAAAAGATTCTTGTATATGGGATGAGGCCCAGATGAAGTAATCTTCTTGCTAGTGAAGTACTGAGTTTGATTTGTCAATAGCTTGTTTAAAACTTGAGATGACCAAAAAAATTCTCCTTATCATGTAACAGATGAAATCTGGTCTGACCGTGGCATATGTCAATGACCAAAAGTATGTTCTACCTCATATATACTTGTTACTCTCATATTTGGTATGCTGAACCACGTGATATTAGAACATGTGTGTCCGGTGTTTTGCTTTTCATGTAGTCCACTTGCCAAAGCATGTTTCTTTTTGTTAAAAATGTATGTCTCATATTGGCGATTTACTTTAGTAATAAAGTTTTATGTAAAAACTTTTGAATTACTTTTAGGACCCAAAATTTGTCCAAATATTAGAGCATAAATCTCCTGCAATTTGCTCATGTCCAATGTCATTTGAATCCTCAAGAACTGTGTTTTACAAATCTTTAATTATTTAATTAAATTTTTGTAATTTGGTTTTGTGGAATCTGGTATTGATAGCTTTGAAAGTCTTTTTGCAATTGAGAGACGTAAAATATGCTATATTAATATTGACAGTAATTGATGATTCTCCATTCAAATTTTAAAGTGAGGCTGTTGGTTAATCTATATACATACGGTGACACCTATTGAGTTGCAGTACTCCACAACTGTCGCTTCAAATAATTATAGGGTTATCACTGAAATAAAACCTTGTGAGAATTAGGAAATTGGTTTTAGTTGGTGGATTAGTTATATCTTTACATTTTCGTTCCATTATCTCGCTTGATCTGTCACTTGTTTCCACTTTTCTTTATACAGCGACTTGCGCTCTTGCTCATTACTTGTAAATGTGCATCAGTCCTAAAAAACTATAATCCTTTTAAGTGCACATTTCATATAAATAAGATTTTAACTTCTTTTTCTTCCTTAATGTCCTATATTGTCCTATATATCTTACCAAAGTCATTAATATTATTGTCATAATCAAGAATGATTTTAGCATATTGCAATTTTCCCTCCACATTCTTGAGATAAGTTCTATTTCTCGAAAAAATGTGTTAAAATAACTGTTAATTAGTTTATTTGCATTATTATTCGATTCTTGAGATGTTTAGCATTCAAGTGTTAGTAACTGGTTATAAGGATTATTTGTCTTTAGAGATAATGCTCCTGAAATTTGTAATTGCTATGTTGCTGATATTGCCGTAGGCACTTTCTGGTCTGGCATTTAAGTACTTCAAAGCTAGACTTTCCTGTATACTCCCTCTATTTTGAAGTTTGAGATTGAAAAGTTGACAGGGAAAAATTTGCAGATTATATGGGAAAATAATGCCCAAAAACCTGAACTCTTATGAGATTGAGTAGTACAAAAAATTTGATTTTTCATTGTTGTATAATATCAAAGTTAAGTTTCATAACTGTATCTACTTAAGTTTTACCAATATATATATATAATTTATACTGTAAAGGTTGATGATATTGATATTGTCATCGTAATTGAAGCTGTAGATTTCAATTTGACAACATAGAGGAAAAAAGGTTGAAATCTAAGAGGAGGCTTAGAGGCATGCCCTTTTCTCCTTTGCTTGGTTAAGAAGGCTGTGAAAGAGAAGGGAAATAAAGAGACAGATAAGACGGGAGGTTAAGAGGAAGTGCCAACATTGACATTTTCACCATGATGGCCAGCAAAATTTTACTTTGATAATGTTGAGGAAAAACTTGGAAATTATAGAAAAATGCATTACCATTTTGAACTTTCCTTCAGCGGGAAAGATGAGCAAAAAGAGGGACAGAGAGAGATAACAGTGGATCTTTTAACAAAAATAACTGTGATCACCATTTTATCTTCCCCTTCTTTTCTGTGAGCTTCTAGCTACACTACTTAACTCTGCCATTATTTCCCATCCATATTTTAGTCATAAACTGATGTATTCTTACAGGCTCAAGCATGTTCATCTCAATGCGGCAACGTCGAAATTCAAGTTGAATAAATAGTTTAAATTTCCCAAAATCTAGTTTAAATCCTGTAAGTGGAATGACAATGTACTCTATATTGTTCTGGTTTTACTATTTGTATGTTTTATACAAGCAAAAAAACCTACATCATGTAGCAAGTATGTCAATAATCCATGATAAACACATACTGTAATGTGAATATCGAAGAGAAGAAATCATATTTACATTAACTTACCAGAATGTACATTAAAATTTCCTCTCAAGACAATATTTTGCCTGGAGGAGTACTGGAGACCGAAAATCTGCAATAAGAATATTCAAACCACCTCCGAAGCTCCTGGCATTTTACATTGTAGTCAGCTGCAAGTACAACCTATGTGTAGAGTGTCATTGCCGAAGCTCCTTACTCCTAACGGAAATTAAGGAATATTTATTCCATAATTATTTTTTTGGGAATGAAATATTCCTCTGGTGTGAAATAGCATTTGAGCCACCTTTCTGTTTGTGCAGTGCACATTTACAATTGTGATGATACGCTTCCCTCAAAGGCACACCGAAACATCACGTCTGTTGTTCTAGTGGCCATTCTCTCCTCTCTTTTCTCGTCTCTTGAAAAATTCTAACGTGCTTTAGAAATTTGTGTGTTTGTGTGAATTAGATGTGTATCTATTGAAGTGTGGGAGAGTTTGTCGAAAATGTGGCATTTTCTTGAAGGGTTTATATAGGGCAAAGGATTTTATTTCAACAATTAGAACAATGTAGAATAAGAGTAAACAATTCAGAGAGGAATATGATGCAGCACTCCCGCGTCAAGTTCAAGAGAGTTTTTTCAACAGTGAATTAGCTTTGCTCTATGTTAGAGGTAAGCACATTTTCAAGGAATAGTAGCCGTGTGGCCTAAAAGGTATATCCAAGTGAGACAAAAGGGGCTATAAGTCAAGAGAAGTTCAAGAATGACAAGGATCACTTGGTTTTTGTTTCCTTTTGTTTGGATCCGTTAGTTCATGTGGTTTTTGCATAGTCTACACCGGTGAATGGGATGCTTCCATTATAATGTTGTGCGTGTGGTGGGGAAAACAAGTCCCACTAAACAAAGAATCTTGTCCTCTGTTTTGACTCCATTTGATTCTTTATTCTTCGATCACTGGTGTTGTGTTTGAAGACTATACTGCAGTAAATTAGGTAGTTACCTTTGATCATGTTAAACTTTTCTTAGTGTCACTGTCAGTCTTAGTACCTTGTTTTAGAGTCTGCCGACTACAATTTTTATTTTGAAGTAATATACTTTTAGTAAGAGCCAAAAGATGCTTCCATATATGATGAAGCCTAGACGACGGAATCCGCTTGCCAAGTACGATATCTAATTTATCAATATTAATATTCTGACTCATATTTGCATGTTTAGAACTAAAGATGATTTAAATTTCTCGTTGTCTTGTAAAACTTGATAGTCTTTCATATGTTGAACTACACAAGATAAATAAAGAGAAATGAACTAATATATGTGCATTACCATGTCCAGTCTAATCCAATACAGTCCAATATGCAGTTAGGTTCTGTTATATATGCATAGGTCATATTTTTCATATTTTATCTAATGTGCTTTTACTGTGGTCCGTCTTGGACTGTCATGTACAAAGACCTTGTGATTGTTTTGGTTGGTGGGTTAGTTTGATCTTAACAAATCTGTTCAATTATTGCATTTGATCTGTCACTTGTTTCCAGTTTTCTTCATCCACTTAGTTCATTGCTCTTCTTCTGTAAGTTGTGCCTCAATCAAGGAAAACTATCATCTTCTAATGGCATCATGGCATGTTTCATACACACTATTGGACACGAGTAGACAATACAATAGACAATGTCTTATTTCGTCACCCTTCTAAAACTTTCTAGTAACCTTTTTTGTCTTAATCAAGTATTGTCAACACTTTTTTGAGATGCTCTGTTGCTGGATAAATGTGTCAAAATAACTTCCAGTTAGTTTATTGTGTTTGGGATTATTGTGCAAATGCTTTATTTGATAGTCACCTACTAGATTTATATTAGAATGGGGAATTAGGCCAAAAGCAGCTCAACGAAGCCATATTTTCCAACAAAATGTAAGACCGTTTTATCTTTTCCTCGGGCAGGAAAGCTGAGAAAAGGAGGGGAAATAAGAGACAGATATGAGAAGTGGTGAGAAAGTGCCAACATTGATATTGTCACCATCACCATGGCTACCACATTTTACTTTGACGAGAGTTGAGGAAGTACAGTGGAAAATATAAGGAAATGCCTCTCATTTTGTCCTTTCCTTCGGCAGAAAGGTTAGAAAAAAGAGGTGGGGAGAGATAAATAATTCCGCTCTACTTAATTAATTCTGTCATCATCCCAAATCCATAATCCATATTTTAATCGTAAACTGAACATTCTTACAGACTCAAGCATGGCATCCCTCTCAACCCTCCCAATGCCCAAGGGAAAATGCTGAAACTCAAGTCGAAGAAATAAATTAAAATTTCCCATACATCTTATCTAGTTTAAATCATGCAAGTAGAATGACAATGTACTCTATATTGTTCTGGTTTTAGCACTTGTGTGCTTTATAATATTAAAGAAAAACGAAAAAGAAAAATCATGTATGATTTAGCAACATATGTCAGTAACCTTAATAACATGTGTTTCACAATGTCAAAGATAAGAAAAGGTGTTTAATTTAACTCATCAGAATTTACAGTAACAGAATCATTTCTCTACTAGTTTCTTCTGCCTTGAGGAGGGTTGAAGACCTTAAAACTGGAAAATGAATCAAACAAGCTCCTGATCTTTTACATTTTACACAGCTGCAACTACAACCTACCTGAACACTCATTGCTGCACTCCCTACTCCTAAGAAAATCGAGATGAGGTCGTGGAAGCTGATGCAAAAATTAAGGAACATTTATTCCAAAATTGTTTTTTTTTTTTGGAATGAAATATTCATCCCATGTGAAACGGCAGTAGAGCAGGTGCCCTTCTTTTTGTGGAGTGCACGTGTGCAATTTTGATGATATGGCATCAGCTCTATATCCATGTCACGCATTGATAAGCTTCCTTCAAATACACACCGAAACATCAGGTCACCTTTCTAGTGGCCATTCTCTTCTCTCTCTTCGTTTGTCCCTAATTTGCTGCTTTAGCAAATTTTTTTTTTTTTTGTTTTTTTTTGTGAATTGGTATGTCTTTTGAAGTGATGGTGAACTTGTTGAAAATGTGGTATGTTTCTTGAAGGGTTTATATAGAGCAAATGATTATACATGAGCGATTAGAACAATGACAGTGTAAAAATAACTTTAATTTGATAGAAGAATTGAAACAGTGCTCCAGAGTGAAATTCAAGAGAGTTCTTTCAACAACGATTTAGCTTTGCTCTATGTTAGAAGTAAGCACATTTTCCAAGGAGAATCTTGAGTAGTAGCTGTGGGGCCTAAAAGGTATGTTCAAGAGAGACAAAAGGGGCTATAAGACAAGAGAAGCTGAAGATTGAAAGGATCACTTGGTTCTTTGTTCCTTGTTTTGAACCCTTCAGGGGATGTGTTGTTGCATAGTCTATTCCGGTTAATTGAATGCTGCCATTTTAATATTGTGCGTGTGGTGGGGAAAACTAGTTCTACTAAACAAAGAATCTTTATTCATGGATCCACCGCTGATGTGATATGGAGAATTAAATATTGCAATACATGTTTAACAATTTTTTATCATTTTGATCAATGTCGCCTTGTTGGGTCTGCTAATTATAATTGTTTTGAAATCGTATTCTTTCAGTATGAGAGAAAATATGTGTGTGAGATGAAGCCCAGATGCAGGTATCTTGTCACCATTGTTTCTGTTGTTGTCTAATATGTCAGTTTTGATCTCTGGCTCGTAACTGCATGTTTAAAGCTTGAGACGATCTAAATTTCCACTCCTCCATCCATTAGACATGAAATCTTATTGTACCATTGCATATGTCAATTAACAAAACTTTGTTCTTCCTCAAATGTAATGTCAACTGTCTATTGTATGCTGATGAAGACTCATCTTTTGTGCTTGTCATCATATTTTGTGAGCTGGCAAAGTTATGTTCTTCTGTCCAAGCAAACCATTATATATTTAACTAATTGATTAGACTCCTTGATTCTTGTTTCTGGAACCTGGTGTTGTACTAGATGGCGAGTAATAGAGATATTGTTTGAATTTTTATAATAAGTAGAATATTAATGGTAATGGCGACTGTCCATTGGAATATCTCAAAAGCACCAAGATCTATTTGGTAGCAATACTGATATAATTGTTTTTTCAAATAATTTAAAGAACAGTACTGAAAAACTAAGATCTTGTCAGCATCAGGAAAGTGGTTTTGGTTGGTGGATTAATTAGTTTGATCTTTCCAATTTCTTTTAATATTCATTATGCAGGGAAGAGTGCATTATTCATCCCCAACCTTTAAAAAGCGCAAGTTGTTCTCAACCTTTCATATTCGTTGTAGTTATTTTCTAGTACGGAACCGTCCGAAACTCAATTATATGGTAAATCTTTGTGCTTCACTTCAAATTGCTGGGGACCACTTCAAGTTCGGAAATAAAATTGAATATGGTTCAAATTCAAACAAAGGTACCAATTTTTTAACTAGTCAAATTACAATTTTAACCATCATCTTTTCATTCACACTTGTCATCAACTTTTATCAAAATATACTAAATTTTTAATCAAAAACTTTGCGAGACAACCCCTAACTAAAATCTCCTCAAATTCCTCCAATTACATGTTAGAGCAAGATTCAGTAATTTGGAGAAAATGATTATCCAATTTTAACTGCTAATTGATCAATATTAGTGCACAGTATTTCAGGTCGTTTTTCCTCTCTACTATGTGGAACAAATTATTAATGAGAACAAAGGACACTATTTTATGCAGTATAAACACTTAAAGGTGGTCATTCTTGTATTTCCCCAACATTTTGAAAATTGAGTACTTTCAAATTTAAGATCCTAGAAGAACATATTGGTGAAGAGAAAAAATGCCCTGGTTATACATGAGAAATGGTCCATAGAACACCAGTTCTCTAATGAGATTTCTTGTGTTCCATAATGTATTTGTTATTCTCGGAAAAAAAGTTCATGATGTTGATATTCTCTACATAGTCGAAGCCAGTGTATTTAATTTGATAGCATAGAGGAAATAATTTTGAAAATGTGAGAAGGTGCATGCCAATTTGTCTTTTTCTTGAGCAGGAAATCTGAGAAAGAGAGGGGAAATAAAATTAAGAGACAGATAAGAGGGGGAGCGGCAAGGAAGTGACAACATTGATATTTTCACAACCACAACGGCCAGCAAAATTTTACTTCGACAATATTGAGGAAACAGTGGAAATATAAGAAAAGGTATTTCCATTTTGTCTTTTCCTTTGACAGGAAAGGTGACGAATAGGATGGACATAACTCCAAAATCCAAAATTTTAATCATAAACTCCCAATTCTTACATTTTCACTTAAGTGTTGCTTCCCTGTGCATCTTTCCAATGTGAAAGGGTAAAGCTAAAATTTTATCTTTCAAAGTATCATGCAGAGTAATATTTTTGAAGAACTCAGTGTATAGCAACATATTTCAGTAACCATAATAAAAATATAGAAATGTTCTGCAATGTCGGAGAGAAGAAATCTTGTTTACATTAACTCTCCAGAATGTACAGTAAAAGACAATAAATACTCTACAAGTTTCTTTTGTCCGGAGGAGTGTTGAAAACCTGAAAGACTTGTAAATAAAAATTCAAACCTTAACCAGCTCTACATTGTCCTAGCTGCAACTACAACCTACCTGAATCCTCATTGCTATGCTCGCTACTTCTAACTGATGAATCCCCAAAGTAAGAAGATCGAGAAGAGATAGTGGAAGCTGATATGGAAATTAAGGAACATTTATTCCATAATTCTTTTTTGGGGAACGTAATGTTCCTCCTATGTGAAACAGCATTTGAGCAGGTGGTCTTCTGTTTGTGCAGTGCACATGTGCAATTGCGATGATATGGCCTCCGCTCGATATCCATGTCACACATTGATAAACTTCCCTCAAAAGCACAATGAAACATCAGGTTGGCTGCTTGGGTGGCCATTCTCTCCTCTCTCTATTTGCTTGTCTCCTAAATTTCTAATGTGTTTCCAAGTTTGTGTGTTCTGTGAATCGTGTCTATTAAAGTGAGGGAGAATTTGTTGAAAATGTGGCATGTTTTATGAAGGGTTTATATAGAGCAAAGAAATATTCTTCTATGATTAGAACAATGGTAGTGTAGGAGTAAACTAGATTCAGAAGGCTTCAGCGTTGAACTCAAGAGAAGCTTAGTTTGGAGTTGTTTTTGCTACAAGTAGCTTTGCTCTTTGTTAGAAATAAGCTATTTTTCCTAGGGAAGTCTTGATTCCTAGTTGTGGGGCCTAAAAGAGAAAAAAATAACAGAAAAGATGCTGGGGAAGTGAAGTTCTGGAATTACGAGGAAACCTAGGTAAAGGCTTTTAGCTTTCCTTTGTTTGCACCTTTCAGTATATGCTTTTTGCATAGTTTTTTCCGGTGCATGGAATGTTTTCCATTTTGTCATAATGCAAGCGGTGGGAAAACTAATTTTTACATATTAAAGGATCTTGTTTATTCTGACGTCTATTAATTCTTTTAAGTCTGCTGGTGATGCATACATAGAAATTCAGAAACAAAATAGGTTTCAAAGTATTTAAAAAGAAAATATTCTTACATGGATCAATATCATAGTGCCTTCTTGTAGAAGAGTTTCTAGAGCATATTTTTTCTTTTAAATGATGTATTTAAAAGTCATAAAATCTTCTTGACAATAAATTTATCGCCCCAAGAAAAAATAATTTTTTCAGTTTCCTACTCATTGGTCTCCAAGATTCTATAGAAAATTTGTTCTTTCTCTAAAACCATGGAATCTCTTCTGAGAACAGTATATGTCAATGAAGGAAGTTTGGATCTTTTCAATGCAACTCTGAATTTTTTGATATAGTCATACTGGTATTGTATCACATGTTAATTTTTTGTTTCCAATACGATTGTCCTTTCAACTACATCTCCAAAGAGGCACTTGACAAAAAGAAGTAAAAATTTGTTGTCCCCTCGGCTTTCTATCACATTATTTTTGACGCCCAAGCACATCACTTCTTTGTAGCAAATGATCGGAAGATGCCAAGGTGTAACATGTCGAGGTATCAAAAATGTACTGAAATCTTCCCATTTTCTATTAAGAGGTCATGTGTTGAGGTATCAAAAATGGATTGATTAGATGGCCAAGGGGACAACAACTTTGGGACAGCATATCTGAACTCCATAAAGAATACTTTTTTGAATTAGTAAACATTGCTTGATCTTAATCTTATTTTACTCTATTTGCAGAGGCTTTTCGTTACAGCTTTAATTCTCCCAATCTTTGGTTGTTCTTGTCATAATATTTCCGCTTACATTCGGTTGAGTTGTCCGTGTGTGCCACTTCTTTTATATACAGTTTGATATTACCTCGTTTTTAATAGCTTATGCATCCCTCAACACTAGGAAAACTGTAGATTGCTATATATGGAATTGTGAATGGAAGTTATTATAAATATTGAGAGAAGTAAATTATATTTTCACAGTTTTTGGATTCTTGGTAATTTGCTATTTCTGGATATTTATGCCAACTTACTTTGTAAACCACACCTGGGATTTCTGCATTGTATGCTTTACCAAAAGTAAAAAAAAATTTAAAAAAAAATTCTTTGCACGCGGGTGAATTTTTGCCGTAAATAAAATCTTGATTTCAAGTGTCATGTCACTGGATCATTGACCCGATTAAGTAAATTATTAGATATTTCTATTGTTTTATAATCCTTTCTTTTGTCTATATATCTGAACCTGTGTCCCTTTTTACGGGCTCTGAATTTCCCAATTTTTTTATTAAACTAAAGACCAAGGTCCCTGTCACCTAATAAATTAAGGTCCTCATTATTAATTATTGAATGAATATAAGGCTTCTGATACTATTGATATTGTTGTACTCTTTGTAATAAAAAATAACATCTGCAATCATTTTGAGTATAATATATAGTGCATATTTGGTACATGACGCTAAGCAATATGAGGAATAAGATTTTTTCTTATTTTCTTCTTTGATATTGTAATGTTCCCTGCTATCAAATCTTCCCAATCAAATATGCGAATAATGTGTAGTATTAACCTGTTGTGCAAATATCCTGTATATGGTTTTGGTGGGACTTGTTAGCTTTTGTGTAACACCTGAATGAATGTGTCTGGAACTCTTTCTTTGTTATGCTTATAAATGAAACTGTCTGTTTGCCACATTTATTATGCAAGATCAATGGATTTTATCTGCTCCCATTGGAGGAAAATCTACTTATCATATTGCAAAACTCTCAGGACTTCATTGGTTGCTAAATTGTACAACACTTCAAAAGATTAGAAGAAAAAAAAGGTAAAATTTTGTGTTATTCTGTATAATATTGTCTAGTACACCATATAAGAACTATCATCAGTTGTCAACCAATATTTTGTGAATAATGAAAAGCTCGAATCACAATGTTTCGTGTAAAACAAAAACACGTGCCTTGTTGAGCATGTCCTGTTGTTTTTTTTGGCTGGGAATATTTTATTTGTTGTCCCCTTTGATGAAATGCTACATACATGTGAGAGGTATCTGTTAGTAATGAAAAATATTGCTGACCATCGTTTTCAGATAAAAACTAATAGAACTCATTATTAATTGTTTTCGATATTATCAATGATTTTACTAATATACACGTTCTTATATATATAAAATGTAGTATATTATATAACTGAAAATAGAACAATGCATTTCTTTGTAAATTTTGTTATGTCGTGTAGCCTTTTTAATTCTTAGTGAGGCATGTAAATTTTTCTGAAATCAACAGGGAAGTATTCTACGTAATTCCATTGATTAATTAAACTTTCAGAAAGAAAAACAAAAGAAATTCATCAAGAAGTATCAAAGTACATACAATATGTATGTCTAATGAATATTTCTCTGAAAGATCCATACTTGTACATCAGATAATTTTAGCAAATGATCTGTTCCCTGCTTGTTAAGGTAGATAATGAACACTGTAAACTATATGATTCTTTGAATAGGGAACATAGAACAGAGGAACACCCAGTTAATATAGTTTACAACATATTAACAAACTGCCAAAAAGAAGCCATGTTTTGCTTAAGTTTGACATAATTCATCTGAATGAACATATTGAAAACCAGTGCACTTACTTCTTTAGTCATATTTGATTATCTGGAAAAGCACCGGAATGCGGAAACTATTACCTCACTACACGAAATCTGGCTTCCTGTGATAGCTAAAAGCACGTTAATCATTAAAATGAGCTTTCTTCTTAGGACATCATATGTTTACTGAATCATGGAAAGTCAGCACCTTAAGAACGTATGACTGAAACAGTATTTTCTCCTAATCGCTAGAAATTTCTCCATTCCCAACAGAAGAAGCGTGAAAAGAGAACTTGGAAGCATTATCAGCGAACAACAAACAATAGTTCAGTGTTTGTTTCTGAGAGAAGGATATATTCCTACGCTGAGGACAAGTTTTTTGGCAAGCCCTTTTAAACTTGTGCAGTGCACAGGTGCAATTCCTGTGGTATGGCCTTCTCTCAATATCCAGGTCATACATTGATATGCTTCCATTAAAGACCATCTGAAGCATCATCTCTGCTACTTCAGTGGCCATTCTCTCCTCGCAGACTTCTGTATATGGTGGATTGTACTGTATTGGATATACTAGACAATATTGTAGATAAGTTAAACTTCTTTTTATTTTCTCAAAACCATAGAATCCGCCACATGAAACTTCTTTTTATTTTCTCAAAACCATAGAATCCGCCACATGAAACGAACTATGAGGATTGAAATATTTGCTTGTGTTTTCTAGGGCCTTATATAGAGTGGGATTTCATCCTTGTTTGGCTTGTGGGACAGAAGGGTAGGTAGAAACAAGGTAATGAAGTTGGGTAAGTGCTGCTTTGTAGGATATAAGAGAATTTGGATCTTATAGAAACCTTGGATATGCAGGTGTTTTATCTTATTCTAAAATTAGTGATATCTCCAAGGGAAGAAGCGCTCAATATTGACTCTGGGCCACAATTCTGGAATGTGCATTTCTTTTGGAGTTTAGGGGTCTAAGCATTGTTTGTGTCGGGTCGGCACAAGGCAAATGTTCACTACTTGTCATGCGAAATTTTAGTTTTGTATTTATTGACTTATTTGATCATTATAACCTGACTCGTGCCACGAAGTTAGTAATTGTCGCAAGAGGTCAAATTTCAAGATTGTTTGTTGGTATTTATACACCACTTTATTGATGGAAAATGGGTATAAGTTGAATTATCTAGTTGTACAGATGATGCAGTGCGAAAATAACGATTAACTTGAACGCTGCATTACAAAAGTAATGATACCATAATCATAGCATGAAATCCAACTATTAATGACATAATTGGTAAACAAAAAAACATGACTTGAACATAGAAAAACATATTTTTAAAAACTAAATTTTTAGTTAGTTAAGTTAATCAAACATATTGAACAATTTTTTTAATCGTTTTGAACAATGTCCGAGTGCCTTGTTAACAGTAAAGTCTGCTGATTATAATTTTTATTTTGAAATCGTATTCTTTTCGGTACGGGACAAGATCTGTGTGAGATGAAGTCAGTTGTAGGTAAATTCTCACCAATGTTGCTGTTGTTGTCGTCTAATAAGTCAATATTAATCACTCTGGCTCCTTACTGCATGTTTAAAGCTTAACATGATCCAAATTTGTCCTCCACTACTAGTCAAACATGAAATCTTATTTTATCATTGGATACAAGTCTATGAACAAAACTACGTTTTTCTTCAAATTTAAATGTTGTGTTCTAATTTATGCTGATGAAGACTTAATCTTGTGTGCCTCTCATGGAGTCAACATGGCAAAGTTTCGTTCTTCTGTCCAAGCAAACTATTACATGTCTTAGTTAATTTATTAGCCTTCTTAATTCTCATTTATGGAAACTGGTGCTGTGCTAGCTAGCAATAAATAGAGTAATTATTAGAATTTTATAACTTGTAGAATATTAATAATAACGGTGACTGTCCATTATGACTGATTTCTGTGTTATGTGTCTACTAAAGATGTGGCTTTACATATCTTCTCATTCAGCAACTTTTCTAATTTACTCATTTTACATAGCTTCGATATTAGCATTCAGTTCATTTGCTGATCTTGATTTCAAATTTTTTATTTCAAGTGCTATCCAGTAAATAGTGATCATATGAATAATTCAACAGGTATCATTTTACTGCATGTGGTTATTCTCGAATCAGTGCCTGCCACACAATCCGTATTGAATCTTGCACCATTAGGTTACTTCAACACTTCCTTCTATAGGTGTGGAATTACATATTTGCAGGGGCAAAAATACCCTGGTTATATTGGGGGAAAAATACGACATGTTTTTTGTAAGACTTCGGTTAATACAAAGGAGAAGGTTAAATATGAGAGTCCTGAATACTAACGTACATAGATGCAAATATTTCACTCTTATAAAATATAGAAACTGCCATAGACTTTTATGGACAAACTTTTGTTCTACCTAAGCGTCCAGTCAACTTTTGATGGACATTAGATTATTCTTTATTTTAGAAAGAGTTTTATATATTGGCATTGCATCATAAAATATATAATGCAGCCAGTTCATTACTAGGTGAGATTTTAGTTTGATAGAATTGAGGAAAGAGAGTAGAAAATACAAGGGGTGTTTCCTTTCTATCTTGTCTAACGTTGTAATATATATAGAATCAATCGATAGAATATTTTTTTCTACAATTTCTAACATGATACAATAGCAAGAAAACAAGATTGCAGAGATTTTAGATTTTATGAGTTGAATGATGATATATGACATGACACACGAGTATTATGTCTTTACTAGTTACATGATATATATTGCAGAAGCAGGGACATTTTTCCCAGATTATGTGCATTTTTAAGCAGCAAGGACAGTAAAAAATTTCAAAAAATAAAATAAAATCAGTGCATGATGCAGGCAATATGCCATTTCTGCAATGTCAAAGAGAAGGAATCATCTGTATTCAATTATGTTACCTACCAGAATGTATATTGAAAATTCTTTAGGAAAAGTTTACCCTGAAAGGAATGTCAAATGACCTAAGAACTGAGAAAATGAAGTAAACAAGCTTCTAAGCTCCTGACCTTTACATTGTACTCTTCTGCAATTACAACCTACCTGAACCCTCATGGTTACACTCCCTACTCCTAATTGATGACTTACAATCATAAGAAGATGGAGAAGAAATTGTTGGAGCTGATATGGAAATCGAGGAGCATTTATTCCATAGTTCCTTTTTTGGGAATGAAATATTCCTGCTATGTGAAACAGAATTTGAGCAGGTGGCATTCTGTTTATGCAGTGCTCATGTGGAATTGCGATGATATGGCCTCTGCTCAATTTCCATTTCATACATTGATAAGCTTCCCTAAAAGACACACTGAAACAACAGGTCAACTGCTCCAGTGGCCATTCTTTTCTCTTTCTCTTTGCTTATCTCCTAAATTTCTTACGTGTTTCCAAGTTTGCGTCTTTTGTGAATAAGTGTTATGTTTATTGAAGTGAAAGAGAAGAAGTTGAAAACGTTGCATGTTTCTTGAAGGGTTTATATAGAGAATCCCATCATACTTCAATGATTAGAAAAATGGTATTGTAGCAGCTACCTAGATTCTAGAGAAGAATTTGTTTTGGTGTTCTTCCATAAAATTCGAGAGAAATTTAGGAGTTTCTCTAACTATGAAGCGGCTTTGCTCTTTTTCAAAAGTAAGCACTTTTTCCTAGGAAAATCTTGATTCTTAGCCGTGGCCCGTGGGGCCTGAAAGGAATGAACAAGAGAGGTCACAAATTAAAGGAGGTATAACAGAAGGGAATCTCAAGAATGACAAGGATCACTTGGTTTTTGTCTTATTTTGCTTGGATCCTTAGGAAATGTAGTTGTTGCATAGTTTACTCCGATTTATGCATACGATGGAAGAGTAGTCTTAAACAAGGAACAATAAAGAATATAATCTGTCTTTAAGGTGCTCCAATATATCAGGTTGTGATAGTCTATAGTGATTATGTTGATAAAATATTACAAAGTTTTTTTCAACTCTTCATATTTCTGCAGTAAGATCAAGAAGTTGACAAAGTTAAATTTTTTCGCTAATTTATGTTGCTCTCTAATTTGTCAAAATTAGTCTCTCTCGTGCATATTGTTTAGAACTAAATCCGTCCACCTTGCACGTGGATAACATTTTCTTATTGAATTTCCTACACATATTGGTATTCATAATTCTACACAAATTTCTTTCCTTCGCAAGTAAATTATGGAACAATATATGTTCTTCCTCAAAGACAGCTGATAGACTATTAATATGTATTTTCAAGAGAATTAACTTAAATTTTAGATAACATCTTTTATCAAGATTTAGTGTGACTGGAAGATGTTCAAAGAGCCTGAGTTTGAGAATTGTTTTAATTCAATATTTTTCTATTACAGAAAAATGGGATTCAGCCGTGAATTTTTCCCTCTCTAATCTGCCACCGAGTCTAGATTATATCAACTAGGCATACAGTCCGTTTAGTTTCCTTTTTAATATTGTAGTATATCCAATTGTTTTTCCATTGTGTAATTTTATTTTGCTCAGAGATGATAACGAATCGCTCTTTTCTTTAATTTTTTAAAATTATTTTTGCAACTAACTTTCCAATACAGGCTAAAATTTTTATTTCTAGACAATTTCACCTTATGAGGTACTTTTTCCAAATGTATCAAAGATGAGTGTATTCTTCCAGAAAATTTCCTTTATATTCCAAAACTAGATGGTTTCAGCCTAATAAATTAAAGAATAGTGAGTGGGTATACTAGATGCATTGTTTTTTGCATATTCTGGGAATTCTGTGTTGTATGCTTAGGATCATTGATGATTACAAAATTATTGTTGTTATTCTTTGCATGAAAGTGATTGTCTCAATAAATAGAATCTTGATTTTAGGTGTCATGTCACTTGGTCATAGACCTGAGCAATTAAATTCTTGGATAGTTTTCTTGCTTTATAATCCTTTCTTTTGTCTATATATATCAGAACTTGCATCCATTTTTAAAAATTCACGTATTTAATAAAATATTTTCATTATTAAATATTATTTAGTAGCAGTGCTTTAGAAATTTAATAGGAATTAGGTTGTTGGGTATGAATCTATGGCTTTTGTTACTCTACTGATCATATTGCTGTACTCCGCTTTCTGATAAAAATAGCATCTGTAATTAAACTGTGTATAATATATAATGTGTAATATCCTATTGTGATATAAAAATCGAAGAACTTAGTTTTGGTGGGACTTGTTTGCGTATGTATAAAATTGTGAAGGAATGTGTTCGGAACTCTATCCTTGTAGGAGCATGCTTATAAATGAAAGAGACCTTTTTTGCAGTTTTTCGTGACATTTAAATGCAAGATCAATATATTTCTCTGCTCCCGTTGGAGGTAAATCTTCTTATCATAGATCAATACTCCGAGGGCATCTTTGTTTGCCGAATTGAACAACAATGTACAAGTTCAAGAAAGAAAATGAAATTAAAACCTTTTCCATTGTTGTATACAACGTTATCTAGGACTCTATGCCATGAATTCAATGAGTTGTCAATCAATATTTTGTAAATAAAGAAAAGCTCAAAGAACACAGTTTTATGCAAGACAAAATCATGGGCATTGATTAGCATGTCTCTCTTGTTGTATTTAGCCGGGAATATTTCATTTCTTATGTCCCTTTTGATGAATGTGGGAGGCATTTGCAGAAGAAATGTATTGAATGAATTTAAAAAATAAAAAAAATTTGCTGACCATCATTTCAGATATAAAGTAATCGAGATGATCTTTTAACTTTTGACGATATCGGCATTGATTTCTATAATATACTTGTTCCTAGAATATTATTTAACTGAAAATGGCACAATGTGTTTCTTAGTTTGTGTTTCTTAACGAGACATGAAGTTTTCTATTTAATTAGTTTCAGAAAGAAATAGGACAAAGAATTCTTGTCAAGAAACTGTAAAAGCATATTAGCATGTGTTGGGTAAAATGTATATATATTTCTGAATGTGTGTATGTCAGATGAATATTTCTCTGAAACATGTATATATTCTAGCATCAGATAATTTCTGTTGACTAGTTCTTAAGGAAGATAATAACTACTGGAAACTAAATGATTCTTTGAACAATGAACATGAGTAGATCAGATGAAAAGGCAGTTATGACATGTTCGGTTTAGAGGGTAGGTAGTATTTGACAGAAGTATAGAAAAGAAAAAAGTTGAAATATTATTTGTTATAGTTTCTGGTACTACATATAAAACATGCACTTAATTCATTAGAATTAACACAAATGAAGAGATTGGAAACGGCACGCTATTTCTCTAGACAATTTTGATTATCTTGAAAAGCACTGGAAACTATTACCTCACTACCCAAAATCAGGCTTCCAGTGATAGCTAAAAGCACGTTGATCAATTTTACGAGTTCTGCCAACGTCTTTTCTGCATCATGGAAAGCTGAAGTTTTTTCATCATCTTCAATTCCGATCAAAGGTATGGCTGGAAACAGTATCATCTCCTAGTTGTTGGTGAGTTCACTTGAAATTTAGCTGTTCATGACATTATAGTCACTGACAGAAGAAGCATGTGAAGAGATCTTGGAGGCATCATCTATGGACAAAAAACAATAGTTCCATGACTTCTTCTGAAAGATGGATATATTCCTGTATTGAGAACAAGTATTTCTGGAAGCTCTTTTAATTAACTTGTGCTGTGCACAGGTGCAGTTTCTGTGGTAAGGTCTTCTCTCAATATCCATTTCATACATTAATATGCTTCCATTATAGACACACCAAAGCATCTTCTCTGCTACTCCATTGGCCATTCTCTTCCCACAGCTCCTTCGTTTTTCGGTGTCTTTTCGGCAGATGTCTATACAAACTATATATATGGTGACTCGTACCACACTTGACAGGACTTGACATTTATTGTATGCAAGAATTTGCCTTATTAAACGAGCTATAAGGGTTGAAAATATTTGCTTGTGCTTTGTGAGGCCTTATATAGAGTGGGATTTCATCTGTGTATGGTTTGTGGGACAGAAGTGTGGGTATAAACTAGGTGATGTAGCTGGGCAAATGCTGCCTCGTAGGCTGTGAGAGATTTTGAATTTTAAGAAATATTGGTAGTGGTGGCAACCGAGCCGAGTTGCTTGTCGTCTCGGCCGCTCGGCTCGTAAAAAACGAGCCACGAGCTGTTCTGACTCGTCTTTTTTGACGAGCCCAAGCACGAGCAGAGCAGGCCGGCTCGCTAGGCAAGCTCCTCGTTCATTTTTTTTTTTTGTCTAGGTATAGTTTTAAAAAAAAAAAAATAAGCGAGCTCACGAACCGAGCTCGTGGGCCGAGCCGAGCTAAGCTCGACCCACGAGTACAAACGAGCACAAGCTCGGCTTGTGGCGAGCATGAGCTAAGCTCGTGCTCGTGCCAGCTTGGCCCATTGCCATCTCTAAATATTGGAATGTGGGTTCTTTCGTCTTATTCTAAGTTTTAAAACTAGTGGTTTCTAATACTATTTAACACTAGTGGTATTTGATATCAGTTTAGATGACAGTATTTGTACGTTAATTTATAAGTTCAATAAATACATAGATTTATGGTCTATTTAATAGGAGTTATGGTATGTTGACAGGTGAATTTGTGTTTAACAACACTGATTTTAAATAGAATTATTCATAAACGGTGCTTACCGGTCAACAGTTAGGTGGTATTAGTTGATTTGTGATTTTAAACTCTATATTTAAGATGACAATTAAAAAATAACAAATCATTTAAAATCATCCAAGCATCATTAGGGTATGCAGCGATGATGAACAACAATCCTATCAAGGGAGCTGGCCCTGAATTTTTTCCCCAAGGCCATAGTTCTGGAATGGATATTATAAATAGAGTCTCGTGGAGATATTCTAAGCATTGTTTATGTTGCGTCAGGACGACGTAAATAATGATTTACTTATCATGCGAAATTGTAGGGTTTTATTGATCAAACCGATAATCATTTTAAGAAGTAAATCTCAAAAATTTTATTCCATAGTCATTTTATAGATGACCTGGTATAAAAATGGTAACCAACTAGAAAATTGCATTGTAAAAGTAATGGTTCGATATCACACTATGAAGAGTCAAAGAAAGAATTTGGTCAAAAAACAAAAGAATTTTAAAAATGGAAAGAACAAGTTCTGGAAAATTGGTAATAAATTTTGCCTTGGAATGAAGGAACTAGTGGGCTGCCATAAAAGATGAAAGAAAAACAGCAAATGACGGCCCAAATGTAAATCATTGGGTTGATATGAAAAGTAGACCTGGCCTCATATATTTCGACGTAAATGTACGAGGAAAAAATCGTAAATATCATAATTTAAGATTAGATTTTCGGAAACATCAAACTTTTGAGAATTTTTTCATAATTTAGGTTATGATTCAAGATTTTTTTATATGAAAGTAGATAATAATAGATTTATTTAAGATAAGAATGTGATAATCGGCATTGTCTCCCAAGTTTTTAACGTATTTGAGAATAAGGAAAGAATAAAGTGTGACTTCATTAATTCATATTTTTCTCCACCTTTTTTTGTCACAATCACCATTCTTCACGTCACAACTACCATTTTGCAGGAGGCATTTGGAATTCATGAAGTTCTGTTTATACGGTTTAATAATTTGTGAGCTATACTAATTGCTTAATGTCTCGGTTTCTCATGAAATTGGATTCTTGGCTATGGCTTATTCGAAGCTAAATTCATTCGTAAATCCATAATCGATGGTACACTGCATTGAGAACTAAGTTTGTCATCGTGCAGGTTTGACAACTGAGTAACATATTACTTATTCCTACAACTTTCTAAGAGTTCAAAATTACGATGTAAGGGAAGAATGAACATGTTGCCCGTGGAGTATACAGCGTTTCTTAATGATAAATATATAATGGAACGCTCTTATTCGACTATGTTTGCCTTGGAATCGTCCCCTCTAGATCAACTAAAGGGCGAGAGTGGGAGACAAAAGCACAAAGACAAAGAAAAGCCGACACTATTGACTATGTTAAATTGGATCCCAAAACTTGCTTTTTGTACATGCGAAAATTAGCATTCAATAGATTATTCTAAACACGTTTTGTTATGTTTAGTGAAGGTTTAAGATCGTACTTACCCTTGAAACATTGTCATGAATTTGGACACACTGATATATAATACACGCATAAGCTTCTACTCTTTGACTACGAATAAAACCATTCCTCTAATTTAATTGATTATTGAAATCAAAATTACAAGAAAAGCAGGTGTAGGTAAGTTTTTGTGTGTGTAGTAAGTAAACTTGAATCGAGAATCGAGTTTTCATATGCTATATTCTCACAGTAATTGTCCAACATTTTACGCAAAAATATATGCGGAATTTCATGTTTTTATGTCATGTTTGGTAAAAAGGATCGGACAAGATTTAATTTAGAAAATAAAATCTTGTTTATTCTAGTTATGACTACTCGTGCATGCGAAGATACAGTTGCCGTTAAAATAGAATCGACCTTAAACAATCATGTCCCGTATATGTATGTATACACACACACACGGGGCATGATGAAACCCTACTTTTCTTCCTAAAACTTTTCAGAATATAAATATAAATGTCATAAATTATGGGCTGGGAATAAAAGGTGCAATACGAGAAGAAATTATATTAGCATTTGAAAGATGTTGAGGAAACGGTACATTTCTTTGATTACAATTCATACAGGTTGATCACGGACAACAATTTTGTACATGACGTTTCGTCCATCCCATGAATTAAAAACCAAAACCAACCAAAATTAATTCCACAGCTATTTAATTTCATAAAATTATTCTCACAAATAAAGACACACAAGCACCAATTATATATTCCAAATGTTAAAAGAAAGACCAAAATAAATGAAAAGGATCAAACCTTAGTGTGTTCTTCTTCTCTCATATTCAATTGTGTTTGTGTCCTTTTCATCTCCCCGGCGGATCTGACCGGGGGCGACGAGAGCCCAGATGCCATCAACATGAGGCACCCTTCGCTCCAAGTCCGCCTAACAGGATACGATACGCTTCTATATTTTGACAAGTGCGAGCAATTTTGCCCAGATTTATGTAGCTGGCACCCGCAATTTTTATGGTACGGCCTTCTTCGGACTCCCGTTTCACTGCCTAAAATGCACCCTTCAAATACACCCCGGAGAAATCCATTTCCAGCTGCACCTGTGGCCATTAATTTCTACCCTAGAGATATGTTAGGTATTTCTTGGCTAGAGTATGAAAGAAATGTGCCAAAAACTATCCATTTTTTATGGCTAAATATGAAGACAAGGATGGTTGGTGGATATTTCTTATACCCTAAATATCATTCTTGTACAAACCGTACCATGTGGGACGTGTCCTAGACCTAGGATGAGGAGTGGGTCCTTTTCAATAATATTTTTGCACTTTATTTATATTTTACATGCAATAAATCAAAAGAAATATGAGAAAAGTTGTGGTAGGCTTGATTATTTTGAGTGCTGCTTAAAAACTTGATGAACTTAGATTGTACTTAAATTTATTAATTCATTAAAGGAATTCAAATTTTTTTATGAACCTAAAATTATGATTTATACTATCAAGGCTCACCTTCTCCAACGTATGGCTAGTGTCTACGTAGAACTGAAGAAGTGTGTCTGCATGGTGGGGTGGGTGGGGTGAGAGACGGAGAGAATAAAAAATAGTATTGAGTTGAGGGACGGACGAATTTTCTAAGCTATCGTTGACAGTCATCCATGAATTGGTTTTCACTGCAAATGAGAACCAGTCACACGGTTCCTGATTTTGTTGTTTGGTAAATATATAAGGTTTATTTGTACATAGTTGACGTTTTAAGATATAACTCGAACACTCTATATAGTATTATATATAATTCAAAAATTCAAATAAGCATTCGATTAATTAGTCTAAAACTCGAACAAATAGTCGAATTTAAATTTCAAATGAGATACTAGCTTGTAGTACCAAGAGTAATGTATTTGTGAAGTTTATTCATTTCTAAGTTTTCTTGTCATTTAAATATATAGCATGCTGCACAAGAATAATATATTTGAATTTCTAAATTTTCTTGTTATTTAAATATAAAGATTGATAATATACCTCGACAAAAGCTTTGTTTGGAGAAATTAAGACTATGGAATTGCTTTGGGGCAAGAGTTGGAATTTTGCAACCAGAAAACCATTGTCTAGAGGCCTTCTCAATTACTTGTAAGAAATAATTCTTGCTTTCGTAGAAAATTGAAATGTTTGCTAAAATTAGCAAAATCGTCGTACCTAACACACTTGTTTTTTATTATTTTTATGATTAAAACAAGACAACAATTGACTAAGCTTAGCGATCAAATTTAGTTAAAGAAGTGTCGTTTAAGTCACTTGTCAAGATTTTAGTGTCTTCTAGTTTACAAATATTTTACTATATATATAGATTTTTATTATTGAGAACTTGAAATATTTAGTTGAATTCGATTTTTGTTGGAATGTGATGCCATTATTGACATTTGTTTTCAACCAATTCTGGCTCGGCCCATTGCTGAATATTTACAGCCATTGCCCAATAACTCAATATTGATTCAGGCCCAAACCCGAGCCCAAGTTGAAAGCCAAGTGTGCTACTTTGGACCGTTAGATTAACAACTGGATCTACGGTGATGGTGTGTTGTTATATATACTAACTGAAGGGTCACTCCTTGGTGTGATTTTCATTCTGTTTGTGAGAGAAGCTTCTCGATTTTTCTGTTATGTTCATCTTCTCCGTTCTCTATGATTTCTCTCTTCTGTGTGTCAGTGTGTGTACCTAAAACTTCTGATTTTGGGTGAAATCTAAGTATCTAATCTTTGTGATTCTTCGCTCTTAGATTTTGAGAGGAGATCAGTGTGTTTGATCTCAAGTCTATTGTAGTAGTTGCTTTGTGCCTTTTTCTTTAAGGTTTGGGTTTGTGGCTGTTTCAATGTTGTACAGACGGATACAGTGGTTTTATTTCTGAGCCCTATGAATTGATATACTACTTGATAAAAGAAATTGGTAAAATAACAAAAAATAAGGACAAATTTCAGATAGAGTCTCGTAACTTTTCAAAGAATACAAATAAATTCCAATTAAATACATAAAATATAAAAGAATTGAAAAATAAAAATATCTTCACAAACCACTTCAACATCCGCCCGACCCAACCTTACCTCATACTAATTCACCCGCACTGCAACAGAACACCAATTGCGGATTGGAGCGAGCTTGGTAGGGGAAATGTTTATTTTAAATTTAGGGAAAAATTGCAATCACGGTAGCAAATATTTCATTTAATAGCGGACTTTGTTCAATCTTTTCATTTGTGCAATCGTGATTGAGTATTAAACCTTCAAAAAATTCGTAGTTCAAGTCCAAAATGATGATTCCCGTCACTTTGACTACCAAAATTGTTAGTTGACTTCCAAAAAGAAAAAAAAACTTCATTATTTTCCCCAAATAAGGCAAGGGCATTTTGGAGAAACCACATTTCCCCAAATAATAGCAGACTTTGCCCAAAGGGTTTGGTGTTGAAGAAGGAGGAAATACATGCCAATAGCCTAAAATTGAAGCCATAATTCAAGAGTGGCCCTTGACTTTTTTAAACAATTAAAACTACCAAAAATACCCCTAAAATATAAATTGCACACTAGTCATCATATAATATACGAGGTTACTATTAAAACCCAAATATATTTTAACAATTATTTTACCTATCAGTAAAAATGGAAAAACCTAGAGGTCCGAGAGGTCCATATAAAACCAAAAAATTTATAAAGGAGAAAAGAAAAGAAAAATTAGAAAAAGATTTTGATAATAACATAAATAAAAGAGAATATATAAACAAATTATATGCATCTCAAGAAACTTTAAAATGTTTTAAAAATAGTATATCCGAAAATTTTATTAAAGGACCAGTTAGGACTATAATGATTGAAGAAATACAAAATCTTATAGATAAAATAGGAAAAAGAAAGGTAAGATTAAATCATAAGATCCCTATACAATTAATTGAAAACGAAAAAATAGATTTAGATATTATAAACTGTTAGACTTTTATAGATTTTGAAGAAATAATAAGAGAATATGAACTTTAAAATTATTAGATTAATTAGATTTATTTGATTTTTGTTCGCTCAAAGTAGCACCCCCCCTTTATTGGTATCAGAGCCATAGAACCATAGAGCCATACATATACATAAAACTATACTTATAAATCATGGAAATTAGAATTACAAAATTAGACAAATATTATAGATTAGAAGATAAACCAGGATTCTATAAAACATATTATGCATTAGAAGAAGATAGAGGAAGACGCATATATCTTGAACCAATTTCAGAAAAATTGAAAATATTAACATTAATTATAACAAAAAACCTACCTAGAGAAATAAGAGAAAAAATATTAGAAATGATAATTATAGGATCAATAAGAGATATATATATTTATGAAAAGATTATTGAATATTATGAAGAGGAACAAGATATTTTATATTATAAAGAAAAATATGGATTATCATAGAACTTGGCCCTTATTAAGAGAATTCTTATCAGAAGATATTAAAATAAATTTAGATAAAAAATTAAATGCTAAGAGAGAATTAGCAAATCAAATAGCAGATAGATGGTTACAACCAGATGATGAATTAACTAAGAAAGATATAAGAGAAATGACAAAAATATTTGGAAAAAGTTTGATGATGAGAAGAAAATATTATGATAAGATTATAAAATATTTAGAAAATACTACTATAAGAGAAATAGATAATTATATAGAAAAAGAGAAAAATGAAAGTATTAACTCTAGATTAAAAGCAAAAAGAAGACAAATAATAACTTTAGTGAAAAATTTAAAGTTACAAAGAGAAACAAATGAAGATAAATTATGTTCAACATTTTATAAAATAGAAGCAGCAAATGAACTTAGAAAAGGATAATAAAAGTTAAATTATGAATATAAATGAAACTTTTGGAGAATTAAAATCAATGTTAAAAATGATAATTGATGATATTCAAGAATTAAGAAATGAAGTAAAAGAAGCTAGAAATGATATAAATATATTAAAAATTGAAATTAGAAAACTAGAAGAAAACAGTAGAAGTAAAGACAAGAAAATAGATAAAAAATTTATAGAAAAAGAAATGTCTAGGATAGGAAAGAAACACATAGAACAAGAAAATCTAGTAATAGAAACAGGAAGCATGGATGATGAATTTAGAAAAAATATTTTACCAAAAATATTAGAAGAAGAAAAACTAATAGAAAAAACATTAGGAAAATTAATTGAAGAAAAACAAGAAAATCAAGATACAAATGATGAATGAAGAATTAGATTTACTTATAGAAAATTTTGATCAATTAAGTCTAGAAGACTTAAGTGAATATCAAGTCTTAATGAATACTGGAGGAGGACCTCATGCAGCAGGATCTTCAGGAAAAATACCAGATCCAGATGATATGAAAGATTTAGATGAAAGTGATGCACCTAGAAACTATAATAAACCATATAGACAATTTTATGATAGAATAAGAGATAGACAACCACCTAAAGGAAATAAATATAAAGATAGATTTGAACCAAATGATATTTATGATAAACCAATTAATCATGGAGGAACAAAGTTAGATTTAGATTGTAAAATTGATACTAAGAGAGCCTTATTAACTTGGGCAGATTCAATGATATTATTCTTTTTATATAATAAAGATGATACTTGGGAAAATACAGAAAGAAGAATAGAATTCTTAATAGCCTCATTTGAAGGAAATGTTAGAGATTGGTGGGAAGGAATAAACAATGATACTAAAGGATTAATAAAAAGAAATGTACAGACAGAAATAATAAAATCAGATAGAGAAGGTATACAAAGATTAACAGAATATATTGCAGATGAATTCTTAGGAGAAAATTGGTTAAGTAATGCTGATAGAGAAGCAATAAGAGAAAAAGAAATTGCTAGAATTAGATTAATAAATTTAACAATATGTGATATGTGTAAAATTAAAGAATATACTTGTGAATTTAAAAATTATTACTATGTCCAATTTTATAGTAATGAAAATCAAGAAGTATATCAAGACATGTATTATACCAAATTACCAGGTTCATGGGGAATATATTTTAAAGTTGAATTTGAAAAATATATTAAAGATAACATAGGAATACCTAGAACATTAGGATCAAGAATAAAATTTCTATTTGAAAGACTTTCATATATATGTCAACAAAGACAATTATTGAAAAAATCAGGTAAATTAACTAGAATATGTTGTGAGGATATGGAAAAACCTACACAGTGGGGATGTAATCCTGAAAGAAATTATAAAAGAAAATATAAAAATAAAAAGTTTAAGAAGTACAAAAACTTTAAAAAGAAATATATAAAACCTAGGAGAAGATATTATAAAAGGAAATATAATCCAAATAAACAACAAAGAAATAAAACTTATAAAAAGGATAAAAGCCAATGTAAATGCTGGAATTGTGGTGAAATAGGACATATAAGCCCTGATTGTAAAAAGAAAAAAGTAAAAATATTACAAAAAGAATATTTAGAAATAGAAAATGAATTAAGTGAAATATCTGATATTGAACAATATTATGATCAAGAAGTATTTGTAAGAGAAACAGATTCAGAAAATGGAACAGAATCTGAATAAAGAAATAGAAGAAATAGATAGAGATAAAACAGATATTCAAGAATACGAAGGAATAGAAGGTTATGGATTAAAAGTTACTTTTGATAATAACAAATTCAGGAAAATACAAAAACTATCATTAGACCTAAAAATAGGTAAATGGGAAGTTTTAGATAGAATTTGGAGAAGAGAAAGAATAGCAATAAATGAATACCATAAAATAGAAAAAACTATAGATGTTAAAACAACTCAAGGAACTCATAAACTAAACCTTTTAACAAAAAATACAGTGGATGAATTATTAACAAAAATTAATAAAAAACAAAGTGAAAAAATACAATATGTTTATTTAGCTGGAATACAAATAATGTTTAAATCCTTATTTAGAGAAGGAATAGATTCACCATTAACAGTAAGTTTACATGATGGAAGAATAATAAATTGGAATGATAGTCATTTAGGAACTATAGAAGGAAATTTAGCATATAAAAAATTAATATTTACTTGTTACCCAAAATATTGTGTATCATTAAAAGATAAAAACTTTAATGAAGTTTTAGGCTTACATTTTAAACTACATAGAAATGATATAATGGAATCAGGAGATCAGATTATGACTATAGAATATAGAGCCTTATATACATTTACTAATTCTAATTATGGAAACATTTACTCTAAAAAACCATATATAGAAGTCCATAAAGAATGTAAGGATATTAGTAAAATAGTAGAACCACATAAGCAAATAAATTTAGTTCCAGAAAATTATGAACTTAATATAACAAGAAATAAACCTGAAATAATAGAATTCAAAAAAGAGGAATACCCTGATAACAAAATAATTTTCAAAGATGGAAGGTTGATTAAGAGATCAACAAGTCTAAGATTACCTAGACAAATAGGAGAAACTAGTAATACAAAGAGAATAGAACTTCATAGAAATGCTGGAAATATGAA
Source organism: Fraxinus quadrangulata (assembly GCA_903798255.1). Lineage (NCBI taxonomy): Eukaryota > Viridiplantae > Streptophyta > Magnoliopsida > Lamiales > Oleaceae > Fraxinus > Fraxinus quadrangulata. The sequence goes on from CAIGRB010136569.1 coordinate 30,926, forward strand.
AATAGAAGGAGAATATTATAATGGAAGAGAACATATAACAGGACCAAATATATTAATAGACACAGGAGCTAGTGAATGCCATATAGCTTCAATAAGAAATAAAGGATTATTAGTCCATAAAACTGAACCATATAGATATGTAAATTTTGATGGACAGGTACATACTACAGAATTAGAAGTTAAGGTACCAATAAAAATAGGAGGAATTAATATTATAGTACCATGTTATGTAGATTATAGTATGAATACAAATCCACATATAATATTAGGAATGAGTTTTCTAAATGGATTAGAAGAATATAGTATAAAAAGAGAAGGATTATATATAACTCATAATGGACAAATAATATTATGTAAAAAAGAATAATGAATAACCAAATAAGTTTTCCATTAGCAGTATATATACAAGTTACTATTGTAGAAACAAATATAACTACTTGTGCCTTAATTGATACAGGAAGTGATATAACAATATTTAAAGATTTCTTGATAAAATCATGGAATAATAATAGTAAGATAAAAATAACAGGAGTAACTGGTGAAAGTACTCAAATAATTAATAGTGCTGAAAAAATTAGTATAATACTAGGAAGTAAACAAATAGTTGTAAATAAAATATATAATTACAATAAATTAGAATGTGATATATTATTAGGAAATGATTTCATACAACAATTTCAGTATTATAAGCAAAATAATTATATGATAATGTTACAAACACCTTGTGCACATTTATTAAAAATACCTAGAGAATTTAGACCTTATAGAGTTCAGCCAGCCCAGCGTGGTGATAGATGGGAGAAAAAACCAATTATTCATAATGAAATAAAAAATAAAAGGATTTTGTACAAAAAAGTACTAAAATCAGGAATAGAATTAAATATAGAAAAAATCATAGAACAATTAGAAAAAGTTTATGGAGAAAATCCATTATTATTTTGGAAACCATACCATCCAAAAGCCAAAATAGAACTAATAGAAAATGTTATTATAAGAGTAAGACCAATGATGTATACTATACAAGATACACAAGAATTTAAAACTCAAATAAAAGAATTATTAGAACAAAAACTAATTAGACCAAGTAATGGACCACATAGTAGTCCAGCCTTTATGGTAATGAAACATTCTGAGCAGGTTAGAGGAAAGGCCAGAATGGTAATAAACTATAAAGAATTAAATAAATACACTAAATTTGATGGATACTTCTTACCAAATAAAGAAGTTCTAATAAACCTTGTAAAAGGCAAACAATATTATTCAAAATTTGATTGTAAATCAGGATTTTGGCAAGTTAAAATGGAAGAAGATAGTATACAATATACAGCCTTTAGTACACCTCAAGGTAAATATGAATGGTTAGTTATGCCATTTGGATTAAAAAATGCTCCACAAATATATCAAAGAAAGATGGATAATATATTTAGGAAATATAATGAATTTTTGATTGTTTATATTGATGATATATTAATATGTTCTGATAATAAACAAGATCATAGAAACCATTTAGTACAATTCATAAATGAATGTAAAAAAGAAGGAATTGTTCTCTCTAAGAATAAATCAATAATTGAGAAACAGGAGATTAATTTCCTTGGATTATCAATAGATAGTAAAGGAATAAAATTACAATCTCATATATCTAAAAAGATAGAAAGTTTTCCAAATAAATTAGAATCTAAGGAACAAATACAAAAGTTCTTAGGATGTCTAAATTATGCTGAAAGATTTATTGAAAATCTTTCAAAGAAAAGACATAAAATACAGATTTTACTTAGAAAAACAAATACCAAAGGATGGAGTGAAGAACATACAGAAATAGTTAAATTATTAAAAGAAGAATGTAAAAATTTACCAAAATTAAGATTACCAGATGAAAAAGACAATTTAATTGTCAACACAGATGCATCAGATAAATATTGGGCAGCAATATTAAAAACAGATTTAAATGAAATTTGTAGATATTCAAGTGAAACCTTTAATCAAGCAGAAATAAATTATACAACTCATGAAAAAGAATTACTTGCTATTATTAGAGGAATAAAAAAGTTTTCATTATTTTTATTATCTAAAAAATTCATTGTTGAAACTGATAATTCTTAAGTTGCAGGATTAATCAGGAATAAGTTACCATCAGAACCACAGTATAGAAGGCTGCATAGATGACAAGCTTATTTATCATTTTATAATTTTGATATAATTCATATTAAGGGAATTAACAATTTTCTTGAAGATTTCATCAGTCGAAATATTGAATTTGGAGATGGATGATATAAAAAAATCACTGATAAACGCCAGAGAGCGAATGGACTTCCTTATGGAAGAAGTCGAATAAATAAAAATGGGAATTGAAACGTTAGCAGAAAATATCCAACATAATGTTAAATTGTTGATAGAAATCTCTAACTCTCATTCCTATTATACCAAACAATTGAGTGAAAGATTTGATAATATTACTGAACAAATCGAATCACTAAATACCAAACAGGGAATACCAATTGATACCAAGCAGAAAATGCCAATTGATACCAAACAGGAAATACCAATAATAAAAACAGGTACACAGCAAGGAAGCAGCAGTGGACCAAGTCAAATGAAAAGAGATATATCAAGTCCCAAAAAAGTGACAATAAAAAGCAGTGATGAACATACAAGGGTTATCAGAATTAGAAATGATGAAGATGATACTCCTTTATCAACAAAAGAAGACGAGTATAGACAATTTGCCAAAGTCGTCTATGAATTGGAAGAAAATGACTCCTATTACATATCCTCAGGAGATCATGTTTATCCAAGATTGATTATTACCAATAATGCAGACCCTTTCATGGTCAAGATGGCAGTAGATTATGGATTTTTAGATCTGATATACCCTGGAAAGGATCTAAAAGAAATTGAAAAATTTGATGAAATTTTCAAATCTGAAGTATCTAGATTTGCCCAAGGCAGGTCTATTTACATAAAATTTTATTCAATAAGTCCAGAAGTCGATGGAGGGATATTTTATCCTGCAGAACATATTATAACAATCGGATATGTTGGCCGAGATTTTAAAATTGAAGTCGGTCAGAATAGAAAAGCATTACCAAAAATCCAAGACATGGATAAAATCCCAAAGAATTCTAGGGATGAAGGTTCTATATAATATTGTAAAAAATTTATATGATAAAAAATTCAAGTGCCTATGCCAGTATGAAGGATGGACATTGCTTGTCAATAATGGAAAAGAAAAATCAACAATTTTAAAAGAACATATTGAGAAATTTGATAATCATCAAATTAATGGAAGCCTCACGACCATCCAAGAATCATGCAAGTTGAGAGGTTGCCCCACATGTCAAGATAAGATGTGAAAATGAAATAAAGAAGATTGATGGAAAGCTGGACCTACTATTATTGAAGGAATTTTGCCAGCTCCAAATGAAGACAATACAAATAGAGGATAGTGCGCTTTTGATTATTGATATCACTATGTATATTATTAATGTTGCGTAAGCAATGATGTAAGAAGAAAATAATATAACCTCATGTAGTAGTATAAATAGAGGCCTTCGGGCTAAATGAAAGACAGAACAACTTGAGCACTCAAATTGTGAGAAAGCCAAGAAATCTCTCTCCTGAATACAAAACCATTGTACATCAAACTTTTTTTTGAATAGAAAAAGATATTATTCACATTCCAATCCTCTAGAAAATAGAGATGAAATTCTAAATCTTAGTTTTCCATAGATTCTAGAGAGATCTGAAAGAAAGATTTATTTCTTATTTTAGCATAAAAAACAGTCTTTTCCTTAACCAAAGTCTAGGAAAGTATTCTTAAAAGTGATACAGTGAAGAGCAAGAAGCTAATATTGCAGTAATCCCGTGAAGGCAGAAGGCCGTTGAAGGGAGAACAGTTGCAGAATCAGAGCTCAAAAGGTCACTCATTTTTTAGAATCAAAAAATCAGATCAAAGCAAAGGTAAAACTACCAGTTTCTGCTAAAATTAGAAAGAATATTTCTAAAATCTTGAAAGAATCGCAGGGATTATATTGATTATACTTTGTTTAAAAGAATCATATCATGTTTATGTGTTTTAATGTTATTACAGTGTTTTAGTATACCAGGATATACTATCAAATGATTAGATGATTTATTAGATAGAATATTAGAAAAATAAAAGATGTTAGTCATGAATTAAATAGTACCGAGATAGGATCTAAGGAAAATAATAAATTTAATGAAAAACTTGAACAATATATAAAAAATTATTCTAATCTGTTAGATCATAGAATGGAATTATATAACGAAATAAAAAACAGGACTAATTTATAAACTATTATAGAAGATAGGATTTAAGATGCAAAATTCAACAACCCATTTCATTAAGGGTAAAAGAGACTTTTCAAGGATAGACTAAATTATAACTTTGACCAAGGCTATTTATGAAAGTCCCCCGAAGAAGAAAGGGACTTGTGTGTGAGAAAAAAGGTTTGGTGTTGAAGTGATTTTATGCCGAGAAGTTCTTATTTGGATGTTGTTTTTGGGTCTTCATTGAAGGTATGCTTCTCTGGTTTTTCTTCTTTGACTGCTCTCTGCATGCAACAATCCATATTCCGTGCACTCCAGAAGAGAACCCTCCCTTTTTCTCCATTCCTTTCGATGCGTTTGAGGCCCGAAAGGTTAAACTTCTTCTTTAAACCCTTGTGGGTTTTTTATGTATATGTCAAAGGATTTTTCTGTGTATATATTTGTAGTTTTGACTTTGTTGGTATGTTTTTACGATTTGAAGGTTGATCAGCTATATTTTTGTTCTATTTTCTGGGGTTTGATTTCTTTTGTTTTGTTTGCACATTTCTTCCTAAGTTTTTTTTTTTTTTTTTTAAATTTGAGCAAAATTTGTTATTAAATGAAAGATTTGGTACCATGATTGCAATTTTCCCTTAAATTTATGGATATTGAGAATTTGTACTTCCATTTAAAGAGGACAAATTCTTCATTTAAGGGGCAAAATGAAAGAAATTGTAAGTTTTGCTACAAAATTGAAAGGTTGAGAATGAACTTAAAAAAAAAAAGGGGGTTGATAGTAAATTTGTTACATTTTGAAAAGTTGGAAATGAAAAATTGCAAATATCACTAAAATTAAAGAAGAAAATCGTCTAATCTAATTTAACAATTAGTAATGCATATCACGCATGCAATAGATGTAACGTGCCCTTTTGACATGATTTTGAAATGTTCAAAAATATTTTTAAAATTTATTTGAACAATTTTCTGAAAATACTTTAATTTCATAAAAGAACTTAAAAAAAAAAAGATGATTCAATATGACTTTTTCAAAAAACTCTTTTACCAAAAATAACAACATAAAAAGAAATTCCGATACTCAAATTGTGCAACTGTGAACGGATTATTCATGCAACTGCAACTCCAGGCATTCCATAATATGGAAAAGACCAATAGAAAACCACCATAGCTTCTCTAATCTCTACTTCATACTAATCCAATTGTCATTAATATAGGTTTTAAAGCATTGAAATTAGACAACGAGGAGAACCAGAATCCGAGAGGATCCTCGCCATGCCTCCAACAAGTAGACTACAAAAATGTAAAATACCATAACATCGATTGGAACCTTAAACAATATCTTAGACACTGTAAATGGTGCATTTGGATGTCATGTAACTAGCTAAATTTGGATGAACAGTGACTGAAAATTACACTATTCAACTCGTTGCACCCAATCCTCTTGCTTTCGGACGCCTCACTGCAACTAAAGGATTGGCCATGCCTTCTGAATCCTTGCCAAGGCCCCAGCCTTCAACAAAGCCCATTTTTGCCATCATCTTCGATCCAAACCCCTTGCTATGCCTTTCGAAACTGCCAAATATTTGAGTTTCTTTCTTCGCCAGTTTCTCATTTTTCCCTGAAGACTTTCTACCTGATCCAAGTGGCATAGGTCGAATTTGCATATTTGTTGATCTATCACTTGTTTCAGGGACATTAAGCACTCAAGCCCAGTGATTTAGGTCGTTGAAACACTTCAATGGGCTGAGCCATGCCTTGGCCATCCTTTGTTCTCAGTTCCTATTTCATTTGTTTCATTTGATTCAATGGTTCTCGACTCAGAATTCATAATACCACTTGAGATAAAGGATATGGGCTGAGCAGCATAGGATCCTATGTTCCCGGACCTGTTATTCTTTCTCGCTTCCTTACTAGCAAGGTGGGTTGATGTCTGGTTTTGTACTAATATAGTGTTTTTATGATTGATACTAATCATCATCCAGTTTTGTTTGTGATAAATATTAATCAAATATATAAATTATACCGATTAAAGCTCCACCTTTTGAAAGTAATCATTACTCTAATACTAGATCAATAGTGCATCTCAATCCCACGTGTACCAAAACATAATTTCTTTTAGCTAAAAATACCGTGCAAAGGTTCCATCATTCACCGCAAAATTTGTACACCCACGAGAGAGAGAAACCCGCAGAGAGATTGTTTTGAAAAGTCAGGATCATCACACTAGAATACACACACACAAACACAGAGAGACAGAGTAGAAAAAAACAAGTTTTTACGTCAATAACCAAGGAAGAAAATATTGGAACGTGAAATCATATTTGTTTCAACCATCTTATTTAGATCTAGCAAGATAAGATACTTTTGTACAACTAGTTCGCTTCCTCATACTTTTATATTCAATAATTTATGCATGAATTATCAGTAGAAATTCAAGAATTTTTTGAGAATTCAAAATACCTAAAATGGGTGTTTCGCTTAGTCACCGATACACTCCATAAAAGAAAAGTGGTATTAAGTATAAATTTTATTGTTATATAAATTATGTATGAAAATTGCACGTATATTATTGGGTATTTTTAAATATTCATACAATAATTTTACAGGTTAGTTCAGGTCTATTGGATTTATGACAAGATGGTGATGCAGGCTGCCAAGTGAATCGCAGAAAAAATGAAAAAAATAAACATTAAGTTTTCGTATCCTTCAATTTATTAGTTAGTTTAAATTTGTTCAAAGACAAGTTATTTAATTAGTTATGTTTTTTTTTAAAAAAAAAAATACAATTTTCATGTTTTGTCTAAATTTATAGATATTCTAAATATTTTTATTATAGAATTTTATTTTTATCGCTTCTGCTTTTAACGTGAAGAATCGTGATTTTTTTGTAACACTCAAGATTTATGAAAACTGAGGGTGTTATAATTCAATTACAGATGATCACTATATAGAAGGAAAAGCTCACACGATTATATATGGAGGGAAATGCTATATCCATTTGGGAAGAATTTATAAAAGGTTTAATTCATAAATAAAGAAATGAGCGGTAGATAAATGAATAGTATTTGTGAATGCATTTAAATATGTGATTAAAAATGAAGTTTGACTATTTATAAATTTTACCAAATGGCGGCTAAATTATAGCTAGAGGAATGGTAAGTTAGATCACATCACATTCTCAAGTAACATCTATAATAAGTAGCACATTTCTCTTACCAGAAACTTCCTTTCTACTAAAACAAATTTTCACATTCAACCATACACATATATTAGAACAGAAAAACTAGAGCAGAAAGACGAGTAAGATTATATTGATGCACAATTGGTGTAAAATAAGAGAACAAAAATGATCATGTCTCCACATCAGTCACATCACAGGTATATACCAAATTTTATGAGCTATTTACCATAACTCTTTGCCCCGAGGAGTATAAGACTCCAAGGATAGAGTCTAACTGACACAACCTCCTGCTTGCACAGCTGATCTTAAAATAGCCAAACCTATTTTGAGAGACCTTTGTCACATTGGAAATTCAAGTAACATGACTAATAATATTTGCTTCGGCTCATATATGTAATAAAATGCACATATTGGCCTCAGTGTCGTGTATAATTAATAAACACATAAGTGAATTGATCACAATATTAGATGGCTCGTGCATAAAATTAATTTCAACATCGTTCCTATTGTAGCACGGGAAGTGATGCCTGCCATCAAGAGCTTTAGGACTAACAAGTATTTGCTAATAATCATAACAGGAAAATGACAAACATGCTAGAAAAGCAATTAAACAATCATTGTCACACATATTATGAACCAGAATAATAGATTTAGGATAGGAACATGGAATAGTAAGACACTTGAAGAAAAATCTTTAGAACTAGTAGATGTCATGCATGGGAGTAAAGTTAACATGGATTGCATACAAGGGGTCAAATGAGTGGGAGAGAAGGCAAAATAATTAGAGAATAAGGAATATAAATTTTGGTAAAAGGGCAAGGAAAAGAATAGAAACAGGGTAGGATTAATCATTAAATTGTGTTTAAAACATGAAGTCTTAGAAGTTAAACTGGCTAGGGAAAGTAATATTAGTTAGATTTGTATAAGAAGAGTAGATTAGCGTTATTGGCACGTATACTCGCCAAATATGAATAGACAAGGCAATAAGACGACAGTTTTGGGAATCCGTGCTCCAGAAAAGTTCTCTGTTGCAAGAGATTTGAAGAAGCGTCTAGGAAAAATAACTAACTCAGGATATGAAAGAATATATAGTAGTTTTGGTTTTGGGATCGAAACGAAAAAGATAACATTACTTTGGACTTCAGGTGGACATATGATTTGGTGTTGGTGAACACACATGCTTCCAAAAAAAGACACCCACCATATAACTCTTAGAAATGGGCAAAAGTATGATCACATGAATTTCACCTTTGCTAAAAGGTGGATGTCCTTGTGCAAGGATTGTAAGGTAATTCTAGATAAGAGCTTAACAGTGCAACATAAGTGAGTTGTGCTTGACATAGATATTAAGATAAGGAAGAGAAACACCAAAAAGAGTCAAGGAAGAAATACATAAAGTCATAAACTTATTGCTTCATCATTCACAATTCCTTTTTTATGAATCTGAATCTGGAAATCAAAGCATGATAAGGATGACCAAGCCACTACGCTGAAGCTGCAAGCATCATTAACATTTTCAAAATAAATGAGGAAGACCAAACATCACCACAAGATGAACTCTATTTTACTCTGGAAATAGAGTTTGCTTTCCTTCTTACCGAATTTATCTGTTGAAGATCTACACCACGGCGAATCATTCTATCCAGATGCTTTGCTGCAATCATTTCTTTACGGTGCTTCTTTTTTTCACCTGAAATCATAAGCTACCAGTATATACCAGTATATGCAACAAGATTGAAGGCGTGTGGATGAATAATAAAACGTCAAAAGAAAGCAATGATAATAACAATCTGAATTTTAGTTGCTCCCTTAGTAAAACATACGGGGTTAAAAGAAAAGAAATTAGTAAATCATATGGGGTTAAAAAAATAAAAGAAACTATCAAAACACAACTCCCCATTTAATACACCACACAGAATAATTTACAAATAAGTCAAAACTAATTACAAATAAGCATCTAAAGGACGAATAATCAATTACCACAAGATTCAATGTAACACGAGTACTGACCTGGTATTTTCCTGAACTTTTTGTTCTTGCGACCTTCAGAGGGCCAAAATTGTGGAAATCTAGCAACCTGGTTCTTTCTCCCAGAAACAGTTCTTGGATCCTTTACAAGCATTAAATCATCCAGAGCAGATGACCAAGCATACTTAACAGCTGAAGATTTGTGATCTTCCACATGATCCTGATTGTGGCTTCCTCATACCATACTTTCTCAATGCCTCCTGAATAGCAATCCCACCCAACTTCTCTAGAGTGTCATCAATTTTTTCCTTGGAATCACTATGATTGCCAGGGACTTCAGAAATTTGACCAACCAACTGATCAACATTTACAATGTTGTATGCCCTACCAATGCCCTCAAAGTAATATGCAGCAACCTCTTCATCAATGTCTGAACCACTATAAGACGAGCCATCACTATCAGCAGATGTGCAGGAATCTTCTGTGTCGTAAGAACCTGAGCTTTCTTCATCAATCAATTCTTCTTCATCCTCTTCAGAGATATCATGAGTATATATTTTCCTACCTCCAATTACCAGAAAGCCTGTATTTTCCTCTGGAGTTGACAACTCCGCCAGGAATTCCTCATCCATTTCAGTACTTGCACCATGAACAAAATCAACATCAGCATCCATCTCATCCTCCTCAGAGGAAGCTGAGTCAAAAGTAGAACCTTCTTTCTCCACCATTTTGGACAATGATCCAATACCACCTGCAGTTGCTTCCACTTCATCATAGAAACCCAATCCTGTATGCGAGGTATCATCCAATGTAAAATTCGCATATACTCAACGGGTTGGGGTTCATTAACTCGTCCTTCATCCAAATAGGCAACAATTGGGGTTTACTAACGGTCCAACATTATAAGTGCTTGTTTTCCTTTCATTATAATCTCCTTATAACTTTGTCAATGTCATATTTTAACCACATATTTCGTATGATCCACAATAACTATCGACTTATCCACCACTCATTTCTATCACATTATAATTTAAGTAACTTATAATGAATTTTTATATACATCGAGTGAAGCAGGGACAAACAAAAAATAGTAACACAGTAATACAAATTTCTCTAATTAGAAACATTTATGTACATGAAGTAAGCAAAGAACATCTTTCACTCTATGACCATATTACAAGTCGAGTTTCATTTTTTTCTAAAATACAATCAGAAAGAATAACATCCTTCACTGTTTCATCCTGTTACAATGCCAAACTAATGACATTTTACTTTGAAATTTGGTATTAACTAACATGCTACAGAACAAATTACTTGTATGTACTTTGTTTGTCAACAAAAGAGCAACAAAGTCACTTTTAGCATAAATCTAAAATAGACATATCCGATTTCAAGTGAAAGCCAATCAAATGTGCTTCAGGAGAATCTCTTAGTAATCCCAAAAACAAACATCTCAGCTAAAAATCTCGATCATTAACCGTTCATCCTTGCACACAAAAAATTCTACATTATTATCATCTTCACAAAAAATTATATACAGGTATACCTTCGTGTACACGTAACCAACTGCATTTCCTCTACTCTTCCTAGACTCGCAGCTAGGACCCAATCCCGACCCAGGTTTCGAACCTGAATTTATCCCCTTTCCTTCCCTGGATCTCGAACCCGACTTGGGTTTCCCATTTCACCGTTATTCCACTTCCTCCCAAGCAGAAAAAACATTGAAGAAACAGAAATAAATATCTAAATACGCATATTTTAATTACAAATTCAGAAATTAATACCTCTGGAAGGAGGACTGAAAGCGGACCAATCAGATAAAACTCCACCTTCTACAAAGAGGGATCCTTTGGAAGAAGAAGCAGAGCCCTGTGACCTGTAACTTTTCGCTTTGTTTCAACTTTTTTCTGTTATTTCCACCCATAATAGTTTATCTCCGCGGATGTAGATACAAAAATATGCATGTATATTGAGTGTGTGTTCTGCGTGTTTTGAGTGCGGTGGAGAAGGTGGACGAATCGGTGGTGAGAAGAGATGAAAGAGATCTCAGTTGGACGTGGAGCGATTATACGCTGATACAGGATGTAGAGTTTTGGCGTCAGTGGTTGGAAATAGAGATTGTACCTTTTGACATTGTAACAAAATTCGTCATGTACAAGTTCTTATTGAGCTATATTTTGTGGGTGACATCGAGCGGACTATGCTACACGTACATCTAGTGATCTAGGTTACATAATTGTGATTGACATTACGTAATCCGAGTTCTTGCTTGATACTAATTGTTAAAAGAATGTACGACAAGATATTCTTCACTTAAAAGAAAAAGGTAAATGAAAATTTGTTCTTTATATAGCCCGTTTGAACCCGTTATCGTCTTTTTTTATTTTTTATATCATAAGTATATGATATCATAATAGATAATATAGTGGACTTTTGAATCCTAATATCATTCCTACGAGAGCTATACTTCAGGAGTTAATCAAATTTTTCTAACTCATATTTGATAAAAATAAATAAAGAATTATGATAGTAGTGATATTTTTTTTTCCCAACAACTTGAAAATATCAAAATTTTGCAAACAGCAATTGATTGAAGATTCAAATATAGGATAAATATCAAAGTATAACAATTTCATCTATTGATCATATTAATTCTTAATTCAATACTCATAATCTAATGTAATGCCGATCAAAATTTTCAATTGTATTTAATTTACCACTTTCGAGTTCTCATTGAACCTATTTAACTAATGAAACCTCATATCTCTATGTGAATCAATTTTAGTTAAATGAAATACTAATTCTAAAAATTCATATTATGACCGCAATAATTAGTATAGATATATCTACACATTATATTAATTGACCGAATTTTACTATATGGTCTAAATCTCAAACTCACATCTCGATTCGTAAGAGACTCACATAATCATCAAATTAGTGATTAATTAATTTAATGCATTAAACTCATAGTAAAATCAGCACATATATAAATAAATTGCATAAATCTTGAATAAAAGAATAAATAATCGCAAATCAACTACATTGTTAGCCCTAATATGAAAATTAGCTACTCATAATGTAAAAAATAAATACAATAAATTGTCTTTGAATATATCACCGAATTATTTGAATAAAACTCCCTTGCAGCCACATTTTCTGGTATATATATTCTTCCAGCTGCAATCCTCTTCTCCTCCTCTTTTCTATATATATATATATATAAGCTGCAATCCTCTTCTCCTCCTCTTTTCTATATATATATATATATATAGCCGCAAATTTTGACTTCAATGTAAAATTCTAATTCTTTTTTCTGCCTCTCTGTATATGTATTTCCCCCTCTTTCTCTTTCTCTCTCTCTCCACAGCCTATTTTCTCTCATCTCTTCCTTATTTTTCTCTTTATTTCATGCCTCATGATAGCTCTCTCCATCTTTCTGTTGGAAAATTTGAATTTTCAATCTAAGTTTAACTACTTTCGCCAGTGGGAAGAATTTTTTGCAGAATTTTCTGGTCAGTTCTTCCCATGTAGAAATACTTTCATGAGGTTCGGCATCTAACCACTCCAATGCAGCATCTTCATTAACTCCCGGAGCATGAAAGTTCTGACAATTTCTGAGAAATCTGAAAATGTGTATTCGAATTTTCATGAGTTAGCCCGTAGAATTAGAGAGTTTTGCTCATCAAATTGATCCACTCTACCCTTATCTGAAAATTATTTACCCCGAAATCTGGATACACAATACTGGAGCATGCATGCTCGACTATTGTGTTAAGAATATTGAAATTGGCAAATCTCCTTCGTTTATTTCCCCTCGCTCCTGCTACTGATCCGGTAGCGTCACTGCTCTTGCGGCCACTTGTCCAATTAGCTAAATAAGAATAAAAATATTTTGATCGTCGCCATTTGATATTGTTGTTTTTGTTTGTGTTCCTTGCGTTTTCGTCTGAAAGTACGTTCTATTTTCGAGTCAAACGGTTCAAGATTGTCGCCTTGGATATGGAGCATACAACGAACTCTTTTTGTTTTTAAATCAAATAACAGTTAAAAGAAAAAAACTAAGACTAAAAGTAAATAGTCACCGACAGTGGCGCCAAAAATTCATTGAGTTTTTTATATCGCAAGTGTACGATATCGTAACAAGCAGTATAGTTGAATATTGAGTCCTGATATTGTTTTCACAAAGACTATACTTCAAGGCTTAATCAAAATCTTCTAACTCCCATTTGACAATAATTATGATGGTTACAATTATTTTTTCTAACTACTTTTAACTAATTGAAAATATAAAAAGATTGTAAATAGTGGTTAATTGAATATTCAAATATGTGATGAATATTATGGCATAACAATTTCATTTATTGATCACCTTAATTCTTAATTTAAGATTTATAACTTAATGTAGTGTTTGATCGAATTTTTATATTGTATTCAATTTACCCCTATTGAGTTCTCATTGAACATATTTAACTAATTAAATTTTATATCTCTATGTGAATTAATTTTAGTTCAACGAAAACTAATCTTAAGAATTCATATTATGACCGTAATAATTAGTATATGTATCTCTGTACGTTATACTAATTTACTGAATTTTACTGTACGGTTTAAATCTCAAACTTACTTCTCGATTCATAAAAGACTCACATAAATTCATAGTAAAACCAACACATATAAGAATAAATCACATAAATCTTGAATAGACAAATAAATGATCACAAGTTGATTACATTGTTTTTCCTAATGTAAAAATTAATTATTCATACTGTAAAAATAAAAATACGTAAAAGTGGAGCGATATCATCAAAAATTGACGAATCGTGAAACTGCTCATATTTGCCGTCTTCTTCTCGTGTCTACCTATTTTTCATCTCTTGTTTTCTCTCTCTCTCTCTCTCTCTCTCTCTCT
>CAIGRB010136569.1:50621-62775 GCA_903798255.1 Fraxinus quadrangulata
CCACACAATGTCCATCGTTACTTTTTTTCGTCGAAAAATGAGAAAACAATACTAGGTCAAATACTATGATCACACATTTTATGGGATCCGTAAAAATTTTGATTAAAATTTAAGTTACAATTAATAATTAATTTTAATTACACGTTTCATGATCTCGTAATTTTTAAACAATGCATTTTATCGACTTTAATCAAAATCAAATGAAAAACAGATTTTTATTTAAACCAAACAGGGCAGTAAGTTAACTTGATAAAAGTTCAAAAGCCTAAGAAAGAGCCCAGCCAGACGGCCCAAATCCGGAGGCCATCGTCTTCTACCCTTCTTCTTCTTCATTTCCAGCCAAGTAGCCGCCGGGCTCCTCCGTGCACTTCAACCCTGAGTGAACTCTTATTCTATTTTCTTTCTTGCCATTTCTCATATCCTCACATGTCAAATCTCGCTTAATTCAGAACCTACCCTCGGACGAAATTTGAAATTTCAAGTTTTTTAGTTTTTCCTAATCCGGCCTGTTTGAAAACATTATTTGCATTCAATCAGGTAAAACTATTGTGTTGTGGTGTGTTATTTTTTTTTTCTTTTTTGAAAATGTCAAATTTGTTTATGTTATTCAGAACTAATTATGTAGAGTTTGTGCGGGTAAATTGGGCTGTGCATTTGTTAACGTTGATATAATGGATCTGTTTGTAATTGCAATACTGTGCTTTCTTAGTTTTGAAATTCTTTAATTTCCCATTGTTGCAACTATTACCATGGATCAGTGACTAATTGCTGCATTCAATGGCTTCACAGTTTTCATGCATCAGATAATAAGTCATCTTACTACCCCCTCCCTCCTGCCCTCTGGGCCATGTGAAATAGTGAAAGGACACTGGTGTTATGGTTAACCTGTCCTGTTTTGATTATGTGATAAATGGGCATGTTAACTGTTTTCTTTATTCTTGTCCCTGAAATATCATAACATAGCTGGATACAGTTCTACATGATTGTTTGCCACTAATATGATTATGAGATTATCAGTGTGAAAGGAGAGTAACATGGAAATCAAGTGAGGAAAATTATATAAGTTTTCATTAGTTAGTTTTTCAATTTTCTGCATTTGATTAGTTAATGAATCCTTTTTGAAATGACCGGAAATGCGCTTCTTTATATTTTTTTTGTTAAATAAATTTTGGTTTTGGTGAGAAGTGTACAACTGATAAATGTTATAAATGACTATTTGACCAGGTTACATAGCGAAGCCAGTTAGAGAGAAAAGATGCCTCTTTACGACTGTATGCTTTTGTTAAAGCCCCATGTCAAGAAGGAGGCTTTGATGGAATTGGTTTCCCGGGTTGGAAAACATGTTTATAGGAAAAATGGAGTGGTCGCTGATATAAAGTCTTTTGGTACAGTTCAATTGGGTTATGGTATCAAGAAGCTTGATGGAAAATATTTTCAGGTAAACAGTTTTATCGTCATCACGGCACATTAATTTCCTGTAGTAAACTTTGTTCAATGCTCTGCCTTTTTGGTTCTTTGCATTAGACTACTACTTCCTGATTAATAATGTGTTAAATACTTTTGTTATTTTTACAACTTTATATCCATGTTTTACATATTTGCAAATTGTTTGAAATTTAGCTGTATCTTCCAATACAGTCTTTTATCCATTAAGAAAGTTGGGTGATCTGGTGTTGCATTTAAAATACTTTTGACATTCAGTTTTAAATAAAATAAATTGCAGAAGTCCTTCATTGATTATTTTAATATGGCAGAGTTGAATTCTTTTTGAATCTTGTGAAGTATCTGTTTCATATCTTGCTCCCCTTTCGACCTATCTCCTAGACAAAACCCATCCGAAGTACAAGGTACAAAGCGTAGAAAAGGCAGTAATATATACATAAATCTGTTGAGGATGAGGTGTGAGGAAAAACTACAGTTAAAATCTTGGATTATCAGTTGAAACTGAAGTTCTCTTAAGATATCGACTGTAGATCTTTCGATTGTCTCCATCAGAGTTTTTCTGGATGTGGTGGGATTTTTCAAGGATTAAAAAATAAATGTTTTGGTAATCCATACCGAAAGTTTCTATTTGTAACCCCAAGGGTTTGGTTGAAGGATCAAGTGTCTAGCTTAAACTCAAAGGTCTCAAGCTCAAGTCCCCCCTTCCCCCAGTGCATACCTCGCCTTATTTAATCATCAAAAGAAGACTACTTATCTTTATAAATGAAAAGGATTTGCCCCAACCTTCTCTTTAAAGAAAGAATCTGTTCCCCTCCTTCCCTCAACCTCTTTGAGCTAGACTGACTTCTCTTGTCAAGCTGCTTACAAACCTAATAACCACTTTTTTCATATGATGTATTCCTGCCTGCTCAGTTCTAGTGAAGGTACTCAAATCTTAATTTTGGGGGCATATATTGGTATTGGGTTACTTTATATTTTCAAGTCTTATCTATTGTTAGTATTGTCTTTCACCAGGAAGAGTAGCTTTTGAATGGGCAAGATATTCTCTCTCTCTCTCTCTCTCTTTCCCTTCTCAGGAAAACTTCATCACCCTATTGATAAATGATAGGTGTTCAAATTTGAGCTGGAAAATATTATTTCCTTTCTTTAGCCTTTGTTTGGGTTCATTTTCTTTCGCTTAAATTTTACTTTTCAAAGTCAAACATCAATTCTAATCATATATTTCATAGGACTCATAAGTACTACCTATTTATTCACCACTCATTTATTGAAAAGTAAATATAAGAAAAAGAAAATGAAACCCAACAAAAGGCTTAGTAGTAATGAAATTCTTGGCTGACTTTCATTTCAGTTGGTATGAAAACTTAGTTTAGGATCTATTATTGGCTCTTGTTTCTGTAGAGATTTTAGTAGTCAGCAGGTAATGGTTTGAGCCTGTGCTAAAGTCATTGTATATATTTCTTTAATTGCTAATTCTTTGACTTTTGTGCCAGAGTTTACCTTTTGTTGATGTGAGAGTTAGCTAGTGTTGCTGAAGCTTCTGCTCATTTGGAGTGTATAGCTCTAATAAGTCTGATTTATCTGAATGTTGCATTTGCTTTGCCAAAGCCGGGTTACTTCATCAGACGATCAGGATATCTATATATCATAGAATGTCTTTAGTTGATATATTGCACTGTTTCTTCCTCGTGCATTTTGTTTTTGTTTTCATTTGGCTTATTCTCACAACGTTGGTTCACTATGTTGGAGGGTGGGGTTTACTTTTCTTCTATATTATCTACTCCCTTTCTGTTTTTTATTTATTTATTTTTGGTGTTTGATTTCAAAACTGGATTTTGGATTCAATCACAGCCGTTTTGTATGATTTCCCTGCTTTGTAAATTGATGCTGAAGGTTACCAGTTCATACCCTTTATAGACTAATTCTATAAATATCATTTAGGGCCAACTGATGCAAATGACGATGATGACACCCCCCAGTATGAACAAGGAGCTGCATTACCTGAACAAGGAAGACCGATTGCTTCGCTGGCTCTTGGTTAAACACCGTGATATCAAATATGGACTGGAATTTTTGAGTGAAGATGATGCTAAAAATGAGCTTAACAGATTCAGAAGCAACTTATATGATGATGAAGACACTGATGAGGATGAAGACACTGATGAGGATGTCGACAATGAATATCAAGTGGAGCAAGCAGAGACAAAGGATGCCTGAAAAATGATGTCGCTCATTATGAGAATCATTTGTCTGTTGTCACTCTTTTTTTTTCTTTTTTCTTTTTTTTTTTTCTGCCAATGTGGTTTCGGAAAATAGTCTTGTAATAAGTCGGATTTTTAAACACTCTATTATGCTGCTCTGAACTGCAGTGTTATCATATAAATGTATTCGAATGTTATTAGAATATTAGCCATTGATATTAGGTTATTTTCTTTGCATCTTCATCCACAGACACTCAGAATTTAGAACTATATTGTCCATCTCATGAGTTGTTTTCTTCACTTTATCCAAATATCCAATTATAATTCTCTCCACTTTCTTCCCCTCATTGCACGGTACCCCTTGCGGCGGCCACAAACAGCTCAGGCAAGAGCCTCATTCGTCCCCTCTTCTCCACCGGCTGAGAACTATTTGCATCCATCCACAGAATACATACTGTAAATGGATTGATTCTTCTTACGTACTGTATAAACCACTTAGGTTATGTACTTAACAGGCGCATATCCTCAACCATTCTATGGAAATTCCTGTGGCAACCAGAGATTGCACATTCAAATTCATCCTCCATTTGGCTTGCCATGAACTATTGGCGTCTGACCCTTTTCCCGCATAAATCTAAATGGATTTTACGACATTCTGCATAAGACACTGTTTTGTCTCCCATGTTTCAACTCAGCCAAACAATCCCTTTCTCTCTGTATTGGTTTATTGTTTACTGAGGGATCAAAGAAGGGCATTAGGCTTTGGTGAAAGGGAGACTTTGACAAGAAGTTACTGGCTTCTAAGAATTAACTTTCTAGAGCTTACCGAGTCAATAATTACCTTTACCCACCCCACCCCACCCACAATTCGCTGTCCTCTTTTTTTATCATTTTTGGCCAAACTAGGTGGCATCCTTCCTCTGTGTAAAAACTCAAATTAGTAGGAGAAAGAATGGTGTAAGAAATCCGGAGGGAATTGTAAAAAAAATATATAATTTTTTGGTTCAGTTCTTTTTATGATAGATACATTTTTTTTGCACTTCAAATCTCAACCGTTGGGTCGTTTGGCTAGACTAAATAACAAATTATCAATATACTTGATTAACATCCGATCTCCATTGTAATTATTAAAAAAGAATAAAATTGTCCGATCTAAGAGCGATGCAAGCGTACTAACTACAAAGTGCTTGTGGCCCGCAACATGCCACTAGTGCAGGACTCTGGACATCGGGTCATAACCAAATTTTTATGCTTTTTTTCCTGCATTGTTAAGTGAAAGCGATTTTATGTTTAAAAAAAGCATCTTTTTTCAAATCGCCCTTCTTGCAACAAGAGCTATTCCTATGTGCTCTCATTAAGAACATCTTCAGTAGAACTTCCTCTTAGAAGTTAAAATGGGCTTGTAAGAGTAAATTGCCTAGTGTGTTTATAACGGTTTGAGCAAACATTTTAATTAATAATTTGGAACTCTCGATAGAGCGGTTACATAAAATTTGATTCGAGTAATTTAATTTTTCTTTATCGACTTCCAATCTGTTGCCGTTTTATGACTCGGAGTGAAATCTATTTGTTTGATTAAAAGTTATTGAGAGGCATAATAATTATACAAATGATTGTGGTTTTATTGGAGTCTAATCATATGATTAGGATAATGCACCTAATACAAACAGGGCACCAACTCTTTTGACCCTAAATGGAATCCGGTCCAAGTTTGGTTACTTTCCCTTTAATGTGAAAAGACGTGTTTCGCTTCATCCCTATGCCACACGGTCTATGCATTTCCTTTTCAAATTAAAGGACACTTTATGGGAATCTGCCAAAAATTGTGCTATAATTAGATGCGATTTTAGCTCTTGTTTAATTTTGCTAAAAATCAATTTTTTACTATTTTAATAAAAATTGATGAAATGTGTGATTAAAAAATTGATGAAAATATAATAGAGTAGGATAGTATTTTGCACCCATGTGTTTGAATTTGAGAGTGACTACAAATTCACATCGTCGGAACTATTTTTATTCAGATGCTAAGTGTTAAAAAAAATAAAATTCAATAAGATCTTTTGATCATTTGAATTTCCCACCACCATCAAAGAATTTGGAGGAAATAAATTAAGATTTCCAAACACTCATATAAGTCATTCTTTCATGATTAGATATGACTTTTTATTTTAGTTTCAGTAGTGTAAAATCCTAGCACCAACATATTCTGGTCTTCATTTTCGAAATAGGAGTTACATTGCGCACCTGTGTTCTCTCATTTTCTATTAGCGAGAAAGTATTTATGAATTTCGTGAAATGTGTGAAGAAAAGTAATTGTTAACTCTGAATTATATTTTTATTAACTTTTATAGCTAAGTCAAACACAAACTTTCAATATTATTTTATGAACTTTCAATTATGGTGATTCTACAAGGATGGAAAATAATCAAATATAACTTATTACCTATAGCATGTTTGGTTAGGCTTAAGACAAAAGAAGCTATTTTAGAAGTAAAATAAGTACTTGCTAAAAAGCTCGTATGTTTGAATGTCATACGATTAATTTTTCTTATAATAAGTTAGATAAGTTACAAATGGACTAAGCTTATGAGCTCATTTCAATTTGGGCTAAAAAATAAGCAACCTCACAACATAAGCAGCATGTTTCATTGAACTTATAAGTCCATCCAAACATACTCCTAGTCTTCCTCCATGCGTTAGCATGAAACTTACATAACCTAGGTACAACGACACAATTATCAGATTTTCTACTTTATGCCCTCGAATCCTATTAGCTTCAAAATTTTGAAGGGTACATCTTACAATATCATTGATTAGCTATCTTGATATGCTCACAAATTAAATTCTTTATTTTAAAAATTATTTTAACTTTCACGAGCTAAAGTTAAGAATTTACTTTATTATTCTTGAAGGGGAAGATATGACTTTTCTGCCTTGAACTATTCGAGTCAATTTTCGACACACGACCAAATGAAAATTGTGTACTCCATCTTAAGATAAGTATTTAGCCCTCGTTTGATCTCCATTATTTTCAAAATATATTTCTATCTCTTCTTTTCAATTACACATTATTCTATGGAAATAGGACTCAAACAAGTCTTTAGAGAATAAAGTAGAGTGTATTTACAGATATCTATTATTAAATTATTGCCCCTTCTTTGTTTAGCAAATTAGGACAAATGCTGCGTAATTTCAGTCTAATCCAATTCGAATTCTTTACACGCTGCAACGCACCGATGCATGAGTTTTATAGAAATCTGTGCAGAAAGTTGGATTTTTACTATGTAATTAATGCAAATTTTGTCAGTTTTCGGCGGAAAAACAAAATTATCCTCAATAACTATGCATGCTATTCATCAAGTGTGAATTTTGGCACCATTTCTCTAAACAGAAGGCAGTGGAAAACGAATTCCAATGAAATCTGAGTCAAAATTTTCCGTTTCTTGTTTGAATTTTACGTAACAACTTCCCCAATAATTTAAATACTCCCATTAAGAAGCAGATGTTGCAAGAACTTCTGTGAGCTTCACAGTGAGTTTCAAAGGACCTCCTCTTCTGTTTTATGCAAAAAGAGCTCTTTGAGAAAATTATATTGAGACGGTTCTCTATAAAAGTTCTTTTAATCGGATGCTTTTAGAAAATTATTTCTACAAGTTCAAAAAATAACATCCTAGTATCAAAGATAGTTTTTGACTTTTCAAATGTATAGTTAAAGATGCTTTTTATCTATCTGACAAATTACTTTCATTATTGATATTATTTTCTTTCTCTATGCAATTTATCGTGTCATTAGGGTCCACTGTTCCTCGACCGATGTTCCATAAATAGTTATTGCTTTTTCTTTGAACCTTCTATCTTCCCACGACATTACACTCCATCTAACTTTCGCTATTCAAGCACAAACATAAAAATATAGTCACAACCCACAAAAATATAAAGGGAATAAAGGAAATGCATTCAAAAATATCAATCCTTGACTAAGTGAAAACAAAATGGTTCTGTTAAAAAAGTTGATAAAAAATTAAGTTAAAATCAACGATTAATTTTAATAATGTATTTTATGCTCCCCACAATTATTGAATGAGTTCAAGATTGTCCTCATTTGCACCAACTATTATTGTCCTCATTATCCTTTTTTACAACCACTTCTGGTAGACTTACTATTTCCTTCTCAAGCTACTGCTCAAATTCACAGCTTCACATTGATGGATTATACTCCAGTGTCTAAAGGGGATAAAGGGAGATGCTTCTTAGATAAGAGCACTAATTATTCCATATAATGGCAAACAGCATTATACTAAATTAACATATCCCTGGTCCCCTCTTGTTCAAAAGGCAATTATGTTCCTCTATCAACTGTTGATTACTATGCATTTTCCATCTTTTTCTTGAACCTTTCTCTATTCCCCATGCATCATTCACCAAACAGAAACATATCAAAAAGAGACACGCAACATACACTATCTACTACTGGGGTCTCTCTCTAAATGAATCTTCTTTCTTCTGCACTTGTGATGCAATTTCCAATGGGGATTCTCCGTTCCTCGTATTATTTCACTATTTTTGCAGTTTCTTTGATGTTTACGGTGAAAGTTTTGGCTTCTGATCCTCTTTCTGATGCACTCTTGAGCTTTAAATCTGAGATTATTGATGACTCCAACAGTTTAAATGACTGGTTTGTGCCTTCTGAAGTGAACCCTTCCGGGGAAATTCTTGCATGTTCTTGGACTGGAGTGAAATGCAGTCAAAATTCTTCAAAAATTGTCCGTTTAGACCTGTCAATGAAGAATCTTAAGGGTCCACTATCAGGAAAACAGTTCAATCTCTTTGTTGACTTGGTTGATTTGAACCTCAGTCACAATTCATTCTCAGATAAACTTCCTGCCGGGATTGCTAGCATCACCAATCTAAAATCCCTGGATATCAGCATGAACAATTTTTCAGGCCATTTTCCTACTGGGTTTTCCAAATTCCAGAATTTGGTTGTTCTTGATGCGTTCAGTAACAGCTTTTCAGGACCTTTACCGGCCGATATTTCTGAAATTCAGTCCCTCAAGGTACTGAATTTTGCTGGGAGTTACTTCAGTGGACCAATCCCATCAGAATATGGCTCATTCAAGAACCTTGAATTCATTCATCTGGCAGGAAATAGTCTAAGTGGTAAGATACCTCCAGAACTGGGGAATCTGAAAACACTGTCCCATATGGAAATTGGATATAACATATATGAAAGAGAAATTCCATGGCAATTTGGGAATTTGAGTGAACTCAAATATCTTGATATTGCAGATGCCAATCTATATGGTTCAATCCCAAAGCAAATCTGCAACCTTACAAAACTGGAATCACTTTTCCTCTTCAGTAATCTGCTCACTGGAAATGTTCCATGGGAATTTAGCAAAATCTTGCCCATCAAAAGCCTGGATCTTTCAGACAACCAACTTTCCGGACAAATTCCGGATAGTTTTTCAGAGTTGAAGAATCTTAGGCTTCTAAGCCTAATGTACAATAATTTGGACGGATTTGTCCCTGAAGGAATTGCTAAGCTTCCACAACTTGATACCCTGCTTCTTTGGAACAATAACTTTTCAGGTTCACTACCAGAAGACTTGGGAAGATACTCGAAGCTCAAATATGTGGATGTTTCGACGAACTATTTTGTGGGTAGCATACCGCCTGATATATGTTCAGGAAGGGAGCTAATGAAGTTGATCTTGTTTTCAAACAATTTTACTCAAGGTCTATCTCCATCTCTCACCAATTGTTCCTCTCTTGTTCGTGTTCGACTGGAAGATAACTCATTCTCAGGTGACTTGTCTTTGAAATTTAGTAATCTTCCTGATTTATCTTATCTGGACTTGTCTAGAAATAGATTTACAGGAGGAATTCCTTCTGATATTGATCAAGCTTACGGGCTTCAGTACTTTAATGTGTCTAATAATCCAGTGCTCGGAGGCATAATACCAGTAAAAACGTGGTCTCTGCCTCGCCTTGAGAACTTCTCTGTGGTTTCTTGTAGCATATCAGGCAATATTCCTCCATTTCAGCATTGTAAATCCTTGTCTGTTATTGAATTGAGTGCAAATAAGTTTTCAGGAATCGTCCCAGAAAGCATTTCCAATTGTAAGGAACTTGTGAGCATAGATTTGGCTAACAATAACTTAACAGGTCCTATTCCTTTAGAGTTGGCTAAACTTCCTGCTATTGGGGTTATAGACATGTCTCGAAATAGTTTCATTGGTCCAATCCCAGAAGAATTTGGAAACTCTTCGACCTTAAAACTTCTGAATGTGTCCTACAATGACATCTGGGGTTTAATTCCTCCACAGAGGACTTTTAGAATGATGGATAGAAGTGCATTTTTTGGTAATCCGAAGCTCTGTGGGGCACCTCTGAGACCTTGTCATCGTGAAAGTCTGATTCCAAATGGACTAGAATTGGGAAGTAGAAGAACTCAAAAATTAGCCTGGATTCTAATAATCTGTGCGGTCATAGTCCTATTCATTATGACTGTGGTTTTTGGGATATTTTACTTCAAAAGACGACGTGAAGGCCAGTGGAAAATGGTTGCTTATAGTGGACTTCCTCAGTTCACAGCAAAAGATATTTTGAGGAGCTTTAATTCTGTAGAAGTCCTGGAGGAAGTGCCCGCATTGCCAGATTCAATTTGCAAAGTACTTTTACCCACGGGAATAACTGTTTCAGTGAAGAAGATTGAATGGGAACCAAGAAGAATGGAAATTGTGTTACAATTTTTGCACAGGATGGGAAATGCAAGGCATAATAATTTGACAAGATTGCTCGGGATATGCTACAACAGTCGTCTGGCTTATCTGTTGTATGACTACTTGCCTAATGAAAATTTGTCAGAAAAGATCAGAATGAAGAGGGATTGGCCATCAAAGTATAAGATAGTGATTGGAATTGCAAAGGGACTCTGCTTCCTTCACCATGATTGTTATCCAGCAATACCACATGGAAATCTTAAGGCGAGTAACATAATGTTCGATGAAAATATGGAACCTCGTTTGGTTGAATATGGAATCAAATCAATAGTTCAGTCGACTGATCCGTTGCCAGCAAAAATCACAAAGGAGACTGGTACATTCTCAACGCAATATTCTAACATTGATCAGAACCATACATATGCATAAAGTTTCCTTTTATCACCATTTCTTTTTACTTTCTTATATATTCCTTTCTTGTTTATAGACGCATTATTCTATTTTCTTAACCTGTAAATTTAACTGCCATTACTGAAACTTGTACATTAAGCTCCATCTGGTAGTATCAAAGATGATTTCTATCTCCATGTTTATTCGAAATGAGCAAAACAAATCATAACTTCCAAGAACTTCATAAAAGGCTCTAGTAAAGAGATTGTTAAGGCAGCATGTCGATATACATGTAGCTTTCTGTAACCAGATTACGAACCCACTTAGCAGTTTACGTGCAAACTCATGGTATTAGCTGATTACTTGACAATATTAGAAAAGAGTATTAGTATTTGGTTCATTTTATTGTTCAGTAAAGTCTAATAATGCATACAAAATAGGCACTCGCTATTATTATTTTTAAGATATTACTCCAAATTCCAAACTAAAGTCTCCTCACTACTTAGAAGTTCCATTTCCATCCTTAAGATGTGCAGGACACTTGTTTGTAAACATCAGTCCTGATTTTTCCCTCAAAACAGTCACCCCCATCCTTCCGACCATTAAATTTTTTGTTTTTCTTTGCCTTTTAATTATTTGGACAGGTGAATTCAGCACAGTCAAGGAGGAGCTCTACATGGATATATACAATTTCGGGGAAATCATTCTCGAGATCTTAACAAACGGTAGACTGGTGAACGCAGCATCCAGCATAAGCAACACTCCAAAAGAGATTCTCATAAGAGAAATTATTAATGAGAATGCTATTGATTCCTCTAACTCATTCAAAGAGGAGATAAAGTGGGTTCTTGAAGTCGCTTTGCTATGTACTACAAGTAGACCGTCAATGGAAGATGCAGTGAAGATGTTATCACGGTTGAAGCCTCAAACAAATGGCAATGGATCTTAGAACACAAGGCATCCTTTATACAAGTTGCAGTTATAAATCATAAACAAATGTATGCAGTCCAGCTTGCCATTGTAGAAAGTTAATTTTTTTTGTTTGAATGGTCGATATAGTTTGCTGTAAGATATATGAAAAATTATTGTTTCTACTTTCAATAGTTGAGTGTTTACTATTGTATTTTTTCCTAATATGGTGAAGAAATTTGATTCTCAGAGCATGTTTGAAGTTACAATTTTATTAAAAAGTATTTTGTTAGTAAAACAATGTGGATATTGTTGATGATACAAATCAGATCAACAAATTCTACTTACCTAGCTACAATTTTCACTTCTTAGACTCGCTAATTTGGATGTTCAAACATGAGCAAGAAGTAAAATAATTATTTGAGATGGAGATATTTGAATCGCGTGCCTTTTTCTCCAAATGAGGGGTATTTATAGATTTCCCTC
>CAIGRB010136581.1:0-10826 GCA_903798255.1 Fraxinus quadrangulata
GGCTCGCCTTGGGCGAGCGCAGGCAGGAGTCGAACTCGCCCAAAACCCAGCGAGCCGCGTTGGCCACGAGCCACGAGCGCGGCTTGTTCGAGCACGAGCTAAGCTCGTTCGGCAATGGGCCGAGCCGAGCCCACTCCTAGAAACTCTGATGAAACTTTCATGGAACTCTACGAAAAGAAATTTTATTTGTAAACCGCAATGAACCCTAAACTTTCCAACTTACTTCAGTTTGGCCCATGCTTCATAATTTTTGTCCTAACCTTCGATATTGATCACGAAAATTTCAAAAGCTTTTCATGGGAACCCCAATAATCTTCTGAAATTGGTCCTTTGCAAGTTCTGAAAACGGAAATTTAGTCCTCGAATAAGTAGAATTTCGCTTATAAAACTTGCGACTTTTCTCTAATTGCCCTTTTAATGCTTCTTATTAATTCTGTACGATCGAAACAACCTTCAATTGCTCCAACTCAACTCTAATTAAGCTAAAAAAGTGTTATTTTGCTTCAAATGACTCCAAGTCCGAATTTTACCTACAATAATAATATTTACATTAAATTAAGTAAATATTCACTCAAATTTACAAATATAATCCAAATTATAACCACAAATAAACGTGTAAAACACATTTATAAATAAAGTGGGTATGATGCAATGGTCATTCATAATTTGAATGAGGAACGAGAAAACTGATATTATAACTGAAAGGAAATCTTGCCTTCATCCAAAGAAATCATCTCATAGTGAAGCCACTAGTCCGTTCCTTATTCAATGATGTGCCTTGACATCTTAAACAACATGGAATAAATGTATAATGAAGTTTATTTCTTAACTTTTGCCTAGTCAATTTATTATTTGTTTGTACTTATTTTTTAGTGAATTTCATTTTATAAAATTTATCAAATTTAAAATGTATATATAGTAATTAATAATAAATTAGCATAAAAAAATTTTATTTTACTAGAACAATCAAATTATTGAATAAATTGTTATACAATAATTTCTAAAAATTCCAAACTAAATGTATTTTCAAGTTTTCTGTTTTGAAAAATAGTTTTTCAGAATAATAAACCAAACACGTTTTCTGCAATTTTAAAATAGATCATCAAAACTGAAAACTGAAAATTGAGACACAAACCTAATTGGACCTAATATTCTAGGCTCTTGAAAAATACAACTGAGGGACAATAAGTTAAGCAACTAAATTGTAAACTTTTATATTAATCACACACAAGGAGTAGTGTTTATTGATAATAAAAATAAAGAAATTACAAACAGTCAATATATAGACAAATTTACAGGTCGAAATGATAGAAAGATATACGAATAATGCTACATGTACCTTATGGTACACATAATTGTATCCATAAAGTACATGTGGCGCCTCCTATTGAGTGGAGTGCTTGTGAGTCATGTGCTCCCCCCAATGGGGGGCGTCACATGTATCTTATGGACACCATTATGTGTACCATAAGGTACATGTAGCATAACCCAAGATATATTGAAAGAAACTATACCCTACTCATATTCCTCCTCATAGTGAACTCGTAAATACTTCATGTGCTGCAAATTTCTATTGACTAATCTTAACATTTCGATTTCAAAGTGATCCATTGAATTAAATTTCACTAATGGATCAATAAGAGACCGGTATCATTATTATTTGGTCCTACGCCAATATCTACCCCATTCTGTGGAGGCCCACCAAATTTATTCCCCAATTTCTTAGGCCCATCTCTAGCATAGAGATTTTGAGAGAAATTTTGAATAGTCGTTTTGGAGTGCAAATTAGTAAGAACATGTTTCACATCAAACAAACTAGCTCAATACCTTCCTTTAAAGCAAAGCAATATGAAATGTAGAACCACCATCTATTAACCAACATAAATAGCTGCAAAAAGTTGAAACTTCACTTGTACATTTAGGCCATGTTTGATCTTTACTTTTTTTCATGGAACTATTTTCAAGTTCCAACTTTTTTCTTGTTTAATGGTCAAATTTTTCTTGGCAAAACATTTTCCCCCGACCCCCAACGTGACCTCTTTTTTCAGGTTTTCATTAAATTGATTTTCCCACCACTTTCACGTTAACTAGCATAGCACATGCCCCAAATCGCATGAATCTCCTGGGAAAATGGTTTTCCAACTTTTTTTTTTTTTTTTTGGGACAATGAAAACAAATTCTATCCTCAATTGTAAAATTTTATTTCTCTTTAATGGACAATTTTCATAGAAAATGAAGTCAAATGAACACAAAAATATCCAAAATTTCTACATTTTCTAAGTGAAAAATTATATCAATAAAACACAATTAATTTATAATTTCTGAGAAAACAAGTTCTAGACAATTATTTTCTCTGAAATTCATTTTCTTTCCATCAATTTTCCATTCTTGCAATTAAATGGACCCTTATAGTTCTACCCTACCAGAATATAAAATATAGAATACAAAATGCAAAAGTCATGGTTGGCAAAAGGCCAAAAACTATGATTTGAACATCCTGATTATCTAAAACTTAAAAATCTAATTCAAAAGCACCAGACTGTTGTGTATATTGCACTGTATTATGCTGTATATACAAAGCATGTAAAGAAGAAAAGTTACAAAAAGGAAGATGGCGTGAAAAAAATAAATACAGAACAAGGAAATTGAAATTGACTCATCTCAGCATATTGCCCTTGCCCCATCACAATCAAAAATCATAATCTATATCTGATACATTTTGAGAGGTTGATTTTTTTATCAGGTGACCTTGCTCGTCGTACAGATCGAGGTTTTCACAGGGAGCTGGGAATACGGTCCCTATAACACGACCTTCAACAAAAGCACACTGGAATATGTGCTTCTTTTTATAAGTAATTCCTACTGACATATCCCAGAAAGTGACATTCCTGACAGGAATTTCTTCACTACCTTGAATACGGACTGGGACACGAACTCCCTCGCCGTGTATTGAAGTGTAGGTTATGTCCTCCAGTATTGGAACAGCCTTGGGGTCAAACGCTGCATCTGGATGTTCATTGTAATCTGTCTTGATGACAATCCCCACGCGAACATTATCAAATGTCAGATTCCTATAAATTATATTTCGAACATATCCTCCTCTTCCGGGGGCTGTCTTGATCCGAACAGCACGTCTGGAGTTCCATATGAGGACATTTTCCACAGTGACATTTGACACCCCACCAGACATCTCACTGCCTATTGATATGCCTGCACTGTTATTCAGGAAGGTATAATTCAATAACTACCTAAACGTACGCATTGTAAACAGTGTTACATCGAACGGAATGAAAACCATGACACGCTTCAATAGAAGCAAACAACAAAATGTTAAACTAGACATTCATCTAAAAATCAAGAATATGTAGATCTATAAGCTTATAAGAAATTGAAACTGGCTGCAAAGCAATTACAGATGCAGCCTACAACCAGAATAGAGAATTTTGTGATAAAAGAGTTCATGGAACCTCTCACCTGACCATGGAGCGAATAACAAGGTTTCGGATCAGTATATTCACTGAAGGCCGTCGATAAGCTATCCCATATTGATCCCAGCCACTTTTTATTGCTATACCATCATCTCCCACACTTATGTAACAGTCTTCAATTATCATATCTTCGCACGAATCTGTTTAACCATATGAGATGATACAAAAATAAATACATAGGTGTAAAGTGAAGAAGCTACACAAAATATGAATATCCGCCACGATGGCAACAGTAGAAGTATGGTAGTTGCTGTTAATTGCATATTCAGCATTGAGATCATAAATTCAAGTTCAAAACAATAGGTATGGCTTATGGTAGTTGCTGTTAATTGCATATTCAGCATTGAGATCATAAATTCAAGTTCAAAACAATAGGTATGGCTTGTACACCCAATAACCAGATAGAAGACAAAGCAAAAGAACAAACTTACCCGGATCTATGCCATCAGTATTTGGAGCTTCAAATATGGGTGCCAAAATTGTAAGATTTCTAATCGTCACATTCTTGCAGTCGTAGGGATGTAGAGTCCAAAAGGGAGAATCACGTAATGTTATATTAGATATCAGAATATCCCTAGACCACATAATCTGCACAAGCGGTCCTCTGGTGTGGTTAAGAAGCTTCTGTCGGTACTTCGTCCACCACATTTGACCCTGGCCATTAATGGTGCCGTTATGCCCTGTTATCAGGAATAGTATACATGCATTCAGATGTATAGCATATAATTACATTTACACAAAGCACCGTCACAATCTTGACTATAAGACTTCTAAACCCATGGATGGTAGAAAAAGGTTAATGCATCAACAGATATCAATTTAGATTTATCGGTTTCTATATGTGAATAGATCAGGCATGACCATCCATACGCATGACCAAAAAGAAATTGAGACTTTCTGAGCTTCCTTGCTCACAAAACTAGGGTTTCTTTGAAGGAAACATAAAAAGTCAGTCAGGGAGACAGAACGAGGTAATTGTGTTCCATGTCGAACACACATGGACAGGGTGAGACAAGATGACACAGCCTCGGGACATGGGAAAACTTCTTTATCAAAGCTTTCGTAAATGCATGCATTTGTGTGTGTAACTTAGATTAAAAAGCATTCACCAAGTAAAATGTAAGCAAATAAATAGATAACTAAATCAGCGCCCAAAGTGTATCCCGCAAAAATAAACTACCGAGTCAAATGATAATGATTTCACATTAAAAGTTTTCAATCTCAAGACATTGTAGAATTATATATTTCTTATTACCCCTTAAAATGTTTATAACATTCCCCATCCCAAAAGAAAATATCATTAACACCAATTTACAAAGATATCTGAGAACCAAGAGCATTGTGGAATTATTATTCTTTAGTTTATTAGCTTTTAAAGTTTTAATGTTTTTTTCTCCTTTTAACGCAGAACATGTTTAGGTTGCAAGTTGCATTGACATGTAGCTGTATCTATTTCTAATATGGGAGGAGTATTTGTTCATTTTAGATGGAAAAGTCACTTTCCTACTACTAAGCTCTTTTTTAACAACCAAATCTAATCAGTGGAGTACATTTTACCTGAATTTAACATTTGATTGGACTAAAATGAAGGAAATTTAAGAGTACGCTCTTTCTAGACTTCCCTACTAACAAGCAATAACGTTCTTTCCCAATTAAAAAGTCTACATAGAGTTGGTATAATAATGCCAAGGTCAATGGCTAAAATCATAAATCTGTACAAGGAACATCCTCACTACCTGAACCACTCACCTCGATCCCCAACCAAAATAATATAATAAATGAATAACCTCTGCTCTAAAAAGAAACAATAAACTCCATCTAAAATGCTCACCTGTAATTACAACATCTTTGAGATTTTGACCATGAATTAAACTTCCATATCTTGGTCCAGGATGCTCTCTTCCATACCCATATGAAGGCAATGGAGGCATCAGAGGCCAATACTTCTCATCCTACAGAACTTTGCAAATGGAAATGAGAAACAGAATATAATATCATCAGTTACAAGAGAACTTTGAAACTTCCATTACTTGTACAACTTTTAAGCAGTGTAAAAATCATAAACAACATCAAGAAATATTACATACAACATGTCAATAAAGGACAACGAGGCTTATCTTCCAAAAAGCAGAGGACGCTACATGTTAGCACATTGGTTGAAATCACCAAGCCATATGGTACAAAGTACAAACTTATCAGTCATCAATGAGAATCAAATGCAGCTATACTATCTAGCATGGATATCTGAAACTCAACTTTAATAATCAACGGTTGATTTTTTTAACTACATTAAAAATCTTGATTTTTCAAAAAAAAAACCCTCTTTGCTCATACCATATACAATTCTTTCACACCTTCTAAGTGTAGGAATCTAACCAATCTAATCTTTAAAAGATTGGGCATGGCGCTAAACAATTGGGCATTAGGATTGAAATAATAATTGACTTTCTATCTTCCACTTTCTTACTGAGTAAAACTGAATGAGTTTTACAGGGCTTTCCACTAGATAGATGTTATGATATGTAAGGCGCTTGCGAATTTTGAGGCCACATAGTACGCTGAACAACAAAACAGAGAGGAGGGGGAAGAAAGAGAGAAGAGAGACTACAAAGAAGAACTCTCCTTCTTCTCTATGTATGTTGTTCTATGTATTATGCTACATCAGAATTTTATTCAATTATTCTTTAGTTATAATCAAAAGCATTATTTTAGGGCCCCATGGGATTAGTCAAGGTGCGCGCAAACTGGCCAGATATTCACGGTTATAAAAAAAATAATCAAAAGCATTAGACATCAATCTTAAAGGAAAATGTTGCAACAACATCTGGACTGTGTATTCTGCATATTGGAAGGTATACCTGTCCCACTATATCATGATCAGTTGTGCAATATCAAGCACCAATTAGTTTCATGTATAAACATACACACATCGAGTCCTTCTGACTCTCGCCCGTTTGCATGCAACCATTTAAACATTATACATCATCCTTTTTTTAGTGAAATAAAAAGCAAAATTAAGGTGTCATTTTATCACCATATTTATACATGTGTATTGACATTTGCACTCTCCTCTATTTTAAGAATTTACCTTAATTAGAACATGTGATGCAAAGAATGTCTCAATAACAAATTTAAAAGGAAAGCATGTAAAATTAGCATTTATGTAAGGGTGGTTCTACCTATAGTTATTTATGAAGTTACTTAGCCTGTGTTTGGAAACATAAGATTTATAAATGAATTATAAATGGACACGTGGAGGCCCTACATTGAATCCCTCTTGTTGACCTGCTAACACGGGTGTCAGCCTTTAGCAAAATGCTTCAAATTTTTGTCCCGAATTGCATCTGACATACATTTGAATTTTTGTGTAATTATCAATTCCACCTTTGACCCAGTACTGAATGCACAAGGAAACCCATTGCGAGGGTAAATTGATATATACAAATACATGGTTTAGGGGCAAAAATGGTATGCAAATAAAAGTTTCAAATGTTGGCCAATAAATTGTTTATAATGGATTTATAATTAGTCTCCAAACATAGGCTTATTATGCTTATAATTTTCTTCAGGATAATTCTTGGTTGCACAATTGCAAAAATGCAAACTTTTCTTTTATCTTTTCCAATCCTTAACAAATAACGTTTTAAATCTAGACTCATTTAACAGTATTTGGAAGATTTTGCACCATATGCAAACTGTGCATAATCAAATAAAATAATGGAAAGTGGAATATATTGTGCATACCTAAAGAGACCCTTACGCATAAGAGTGCTGCAACCTCGTTAGTACATGTAAGAAAAGGGAAGCATAGACCGAAGGCAAAACTTACAAAGTTTGTGGTGGTTTCTAAGGATCTAGTTGCTCCGTATCTTCTGGTAAATCTATCAATGAACCTAAAATGGTGCCAAAAAAAGAATCATATATCTGATCCAAAATATGATGGGAACAATGCTGAGTTCATTGTTGTTGATAATGCCACTTTCTTGATTATTGTCATCAACTGGGCAAAATTCATATTCATTGCATCTTTTTGACAACCCTGTGATAGAAGATAACCTACATCTGTTTTGCCAATTGGAGAATTTAAGGTCATGAATCACGATGACAAGATATTTTAAAACCCACTCAGTGCTAGGCTTGAGGTTAAATATGTAATGTTGACAGGTTCATCATAGATGGATAAAACACAATTTCGCAAATAAAGATCTTTCAAGTTAAAAGGGGCAATACATGCAGACTGCCTTCATTACTATATAAAACATGCCAGCATTGAGTAAATTTTATTATTGTATCTACTTGAGAAAATTAAGACCCTTTGGCATTCAGATTACAAGATGCACCTTCAACCGTTTAAATATCCATATCATATCCAAATTCAGCTCACATTGCCTAAACGAATCGACTAATCCAATTAGGATTCGATAACATACTGAAAATCAATTTAAATTTCAAAATCTGTAATATTTTAATAATGTAATTAAATCTAACTCATTCACATCCAATACTCATAACTAAAAATTAATAAATTCATCCAATTTTCATAAAGAAAATGATCGAGCCATTAAAATAAACGAATACCAAGAACTACTCACATTGATGCCGAGAATAACAGCACCCTCAGCAAGGAACAGGGTCATATGGCTAGTTAGATTGAAAGGCGCAGTAAGCCAATACCCGGGCGGCACATTAAGCTGACCACCGCCCTTCTTCCTGAGCCTCGAGATGGCCCTAATCGCCTGCTCAAATGCCGCCGTGTTGACATGGACCCCATCACCCACAGCCCCAAAGTCCGTCAAGTTAAACACCACAGGGCGGAGCTTAGGGAACGGCCGGGACGGAAATGTCCGCCTGAAGAGTAAGAGTCCACCGGTTGCGGCATCCCGCTGCCAGTAAAACACAGTGAAGAAGAACGCCAACCAAAGTGTGACCAGGAAGGTTTTATGGGTTGATAAAAAAATGGTAAATACGGGGATCCAACGGCGATGGTGGTGATAATTAATGACCATAGCCCACCATCTCCGCCACCAGGATGATGAACTCGATGTGGGTGTTGACGTCTCCAACATTTTTTTATTATTTTTGTTTCAATGTAAAGCCCTTTTGCTGGTTTTTGAACTTGGGGTTTGGGCTGGAGTGTCAATGGCGTTAACACGATATAAGAATGCAAACAGAATGATCCATAAATCTGCAAGTTGGGGAATGTTGGTCCCGGATATTAAGATACTTTGTGATTCAACCACAATAAACCAAAAAATTCTAAGTAAATGCAAAAGGATAAAAATACAGAGAAGTTTTGGCCAAAGGTGTCGGAGGTTGGACGACCACTTCTAACGCCTAATCCCTCGTTGAACATCTATTAGAATATCGTTCGAATCTACTAGAACAACCCAAATTAGGCAAAATAGAGTTACAGAACAACAAGAATGTTCGAATTCAAAAATACAACCCACAAACTCTCAAAATACAGAATAATCTCACTAAGAGATTAACCAAAACTCTTTCTATCTTCTATCTAAAAAATCACTCAGAAATCTCACTGAATATTTACAGATTAATCAGAACTCAGAACGCAGTCGAGAGAGAGGAAACAATAGCTAGGGTTTCAAAGTGAACGAATCAGTCATCCCAAGAATCGAGTTTGCTATTTATATGAAATAGCCAACGGTTCCAATCCAACAGTCAACAATTGTCCAAGTGTCAACCATCCATAAAATCTTGTTTGATTAAATCAACAGACATTTTGGAGTATTCCATCAGCTGGGCCAATCCGGGTAAAGGGCTAACCTATCAATTGGGCTCACTTATCATATTTGGGCTCAAGAATTCAGTATCCAAACTTTACAATCTCTACCTTGCTGAATTTGAGACAAATTCTAGATGGCTTCAAACATACTTAACTTCATTTGCTCTTATTACCTGTAAAAAGAAAAACACAAAGTTAGTAGGATTCAAGATTCAACAATCTTAAAGAATCAAATAATTTACCAATGGGAATTACTTTTGTACCTGCATCAGCATGATTTATTTTGGTGTGAATTTTAACCAATTTTATATCACATTTTTCAACTATATCTCTAATAAAGTGAAACTTAACGTCTATATATTTAGTTCTGTCATGAAAAACTGAATTTCTACTAAAGAAAATAGCACTTTTGTTATCAGAGCATAGCTCCACTTGATTTTCTACAAGTTGTAACTCATTTAATAATCCCATTACCCACAAACTTTCTTTTACTGCCTCAGTAGCAGCAATATATTGAGCCTCAGTGGATGATAAAGCAACAAGTTTCTGAAGTTGTGACTTCCAACTAATACAAGTATTATTTAACACATAAAAATATGTAGAGGTGGATTTCCTGTCATCAGTGTTTCCAGCAAAGTCTGAGTCTACATAACCCTTTAATTTAATACCAGTTTTATCAGTTTTAAACATTAGTCCTAGGTTCTGAGTTCCTTTAAGATTAATCAAGTTTTTCATAGCTTCCCAATGAAGCTCACCAAGCTTGCTCATAAATCTACGAAGGACACTCACAACAAAAGCAATATCATGCTTAGAACACACAATAACATACATGACAGACCCAACAACATTGGCATATGGAACATTCAACATTCTTTTTCTTTCATCTTCAATTTAGGTGAATGATCAACAGATAGTTTATCATTTCCAGACAGAGGTAAACTAACAGGTTTTGCATCATGTAAAGAAAATCTTTTAACCACTTTTTCAATGTAAGCATTTTGGGTTAAAGACAGTATTCCACTAAGTCTGTCCCTTTTTATTTCCATACCAAGTATCTTCCTAGCAGGTCCTAAATCTTTCATATCAAATTCAAGTTTCAGTTTTTCTTTTATAGCACTTACAGCAGCAGAATTATGACCAATTAGGAGTAGTAGTGACAATCGAGCCGAGCTTGTAACAGCCCACGAGCCACTTGAGCTCGTCTCAAGCACGAGCCCAGCGAGCTGGCTCCCTAGACAATCCGAGCCTACTAGTCAAAAGTACGCTTGGCTCGTACTTTCGACGAGTTGCTCGTCTAGCCCACGAGTTGAGCGGCTCGTAGACTCGTCTAAAAAAATAAAAAAAGTTAATTCAGTGACCAAAACGGTCACTGAATTAAATTCAATGACCGTTCTGGTCGCTGAAAATTATTATTTTTTTCTCTATAAATATCAACCCCTTAATCAATATTTTTTCCCACAAATCCTCTCATTCTCTACTCTACTCTCTACAATTTACAAATTATCAACATTCAACAATATCATTCATTCATTTCATTCTATTATCATCTTCATCTTCATTATTTTTACATTATTATCTTGATTTTACTTTTACAA
>CAIGRB010136602.1:2946-13657 GCA_903798255.1 Fraxinus quadrangulata
TATATATATATGAGTCATAAGTTGAGATTTATTGAGTATTAAAACCCAACAAATTTTCACCTTGATACCCAATCAACCCACAAGCAATCAAAATACAAAGTTAATACTTGTATCATCAAGGCGATCAATAAAATTGGGATCACAGACCTTATATCGTGTTTCGGACTCAAAACACATACCATACATGCTCCATATACTCACCAAGATTAAGGTCAAATAAATACTCTAGTAGAATTAGATAATCATAGTAAACAAACGAGAGCAAATAATCATTCGATGAAGATATAACATAGGATAACATTCAGATCTTTTCAAAAATATGTTCACACAGAACAACAGATTAAAACCAAGTTACTCAACAAATGGTCAAAACACATATAACAAATGCATAAATGACCCCATGAAAAGATCTCACCATACTTATCATATCCCATTATGTGCTACTCACACCTCGAGAACATATATCTTCTCTCATCGTTCATCGTGCTCACTAGATTGATCGCTCAACTCATATCTGACTGGTAAACCATAATAGATTCTAAGTTCACAGGATAATCTTCTATCACTACATCACTTCTCCCAACCTAAGTGGATAATAGATCTCCACCTAATAACAGTGATAAAAGTGTATATTTCACACTCCACCTATACAGGGTCTTCACAGATGAAATGATTCCAACATTTAATCACATCTCCACTCATGATCCAAATATCACACTCCACTTCTTCAGTACCAAACAGCAATGTACCCTTAGGCATCTATACTCCACCTTACCAAAAGATACTTAACACACTTATCGCTAATGCATCACAACTCACTATGCATACAAAATACATTATACCAAATAATCACATTGCTGTCAAATTTATGTAAATGCGCATATCAAACACATTAAAATGCAATATATAACCATGCAACATAATTAAACAAACAAACACATACGGAAAGGATTACACACAGATGAACTTGCAGTAACTAGGTTTACTCTCAATAAACCTCACTAAGATCATCACTTGACTCTATAGCCACATTCGTTTCGCCTCTCATCTTATTCTTCTACTTATCATTCTTCTTAGGACAATCCTTCACAAAGCTTCTAGACTTACCACTGAACTTGTTTCAACCCTTGTCCTTCTTCTTACAACCCAAATCACTCGACCCACTACTTGAATCATTATTGTCTTGAGCTCTACCTAAATTCATATTCTTAAAATTCATTATACTCCCCATCATATATAGATCACTCCCCTTATCCTCTTTTCAGCCTTAATCTCAATCTCTTTATTTTTAAGAGAATTAATGACAATTTCAGGTGTTAATGTGTCCATACCATACTTGATCGCATTCTTAATCTCTCTATACAAGTTAGGCATAAAATTCAGCAAAATGATGGTTTTATAAGTTTCGGACACATTCTCATCACAATTAAAGATATCTTGAACAAATTTATTAAAAATGTTCAAATTGTCATCAAAATTCTTTGAATGATCCATTTTAAAATTGAAAAATCTTTCGATCAAGTACAACTTATTAGGAGTAGACTAAACAAATATAAATCATCCAACTTTTTTCAAAGTTCTAGTATAAGATCAAGTTTTTCAACTTTTCTCAAAACAATGTCTAACAAATGTAAAATAATCGAAGTGTGAACAAATTCGTCATATTCTTCTTTTTGCGCTCCTTTCAAATTTGGGAAAAATTTGCCATCTATGATTTTTGAAACTTTTTGTTGAATCAAAATCACCTTCATCTTTTGTTGCCAAATTGAAAAATCCATTTTTTTAATTGAAAATTTCAACTTCAAAATATGAAGATATTTTTAAAAAATAAAACAATTAAAGTTCACAAATAGATCACACAAAATAATTCTAAAGCTACAGTATACACTTAGATTTTTAGGATTTCGTGAGACTTGAGATCTCAATATCAAGGAAATTTTCAAACGGGTCAAGTCTATGCGTTGTAATAGAATAATTAATACAATACGAAGGTATGTTAACAAAAAATTCAAATTCTCACGCAATGCAGTCTCACACAGTGATTAAATGACAATTAAAATACAAAAGCAATTATCAACTTACAATCAAAACCAACACTTAAAATATGGCAAATAATTCCTAAATTACAACACAAGCAATGATTACCACACATGGTAACCTCAATCCTAATGTTACCCCATACGATGACTCGATAATACTGGAATTTAAATTGGGATAAAATAATATAATAGAGCGAACCAATCTGAGTCAGTAAATAACGACAGATGTGAATTTACTACTTTGGGGTCACCACTATTTGCCCTATAGTTGAATTTCAAACATGCAAAGGCAAAATTTCAGATTCTACTATATATCTTGAAATAAAAAACTAACAACACCTCAATGTAAAAAAAAATGTCAGAAACAAACTATATGAGGAGACCTTTTCGAGATTCTTGCCCAATGCGCCCTCACGCGTCGCCCAAAGTCTCTGTGTGTGGTCTCTGCCAGTGACGCGCACTTGACTATCTGGACCGCCTCTACCTGCACATCACGTCAGTGGTCTCCATTTGTACACCAGGTGAGTGGTCAGTCGGAA
Source organism: Fraxinus quadrangulata (assembly GCA_903798255.1). NCBI lineage: Eukaryota > Viridiplantae > Streptophyta > Magnoliopsida > Lamiales > Oleaceae > Fraxinus > Fraxinus quadrangulata. The sequence continues at coordinate 5,525 of CAIGRB010136602.1, forward strand.
ATCAAGAAAACAACCTTGATTTTTTCGTAGTTTTCAGACAGTTTTTTGAATATGTTTTTTGCTTCGATTCAACTGATTTTTCATCGTATTTTTTAGCCAAATCTACCACATTGAAGCTCTAATACCAATTATTGCGAAAGCTCGCTCCAAAAATCTTTTAAACGGTATTTTTCAGGTTCAGTTTCACATTACCTTTATCTATCAAATAACAAATCCAAATGGCTCCAAATCACAACCAATATTTACCTCGATTGATTTTCAATCTTACCCAAAAAAAAAATAAGATTACGGTTTGTAAGCCACAAAGATAAAAAGAAAAATCAATGAAAAGTCACAAGATGAGACCAATAACACAAATTTAATCACTAATTTTGAAAGCACTAAGGCAGTCGTTTTTTCAATCCCAATGCACAAACTTTTTTTTCCTTTCACACGCAAACGGCTAGGGCAAATATATATAAGAGTATGTTAGATTTTAATTGGACCAATAATAAGGTTAAATGGATTAAGATTCAAAGACATCCATTAGGTAAATATATATGGGCCATGAGTAATATTAATTTCTTAAACTACTTCCAACAATCCATATTATTTTAGGGGTCAAGCATTTGAACTTGATTGTTGGTAATAATTTCACTAATCAGCCAATGCCTACGAAATTCAATTCGACATTTACATCATAACCCATGATTTATTGTGTATCAAAACCCAACATATTTTCATTGATTTGAAAGTTAAAACCAACTTTTTCTGGTGCATTAACTTATCTTAAGTGCATATGAATATATAGTACTTTTATTTAAACATATTATTTAACTTGCATTCTACCATAGCCTATGTATTAGAAAGATAACATTTAATTTTTGCCTTTTTTTTATTTAATTAGCTGTCCAAATTGTTGGAATGATTGAAATTATTTATAATGTGAATTGAAATATGTCTTTAATAGGTGCCCCTTCAATTGTAAATAGTCATGTTGCTTAAAATATGTGTGACTATTTAAAAGGTGTATGATGAAAATGTGTATATTACACGATTTAATGTGAAAATGTGTGATCTATGTTAAGAAAAGCAACATTTCAATGAAAATGTGTATATTACATCATTTAATGTGAACAAGTGTGATCTATGTTAAGAGACAACATTTCAACAAGTCACTTGAAAATTTATAAATAGAGACATTTAGTTCCTTTTTTTTCTACGCTAAATCAATTCAAATTATTATTGATTTCTAATTCTCTCATCTCTTCAAAAATTCAATTCATTTTATTTTTTTAAATAAAATTCTGTTCGAATAATTTTTCAGAAATAAAATTTCGTTCGAATTTTTAATTCGTGTCTATTCCATTCAAGAAAAATATTGTCAATACTTTGGTTCGATAGACAAAATTAATGGTGTACTGTATTAATTTTAGAAGAAGTGTTGTATCTTGGGAGAAGGACGTCCATTTGATTATGTTAACACCAGTGCAGTGGGCATATTAAGGAGATTTGCATTCGCATACCTTACTTTATTTTATTTACTTTGATTTCTGTATTTTCTATGTTTGAGTAAGTAATGATTTATTCATTATTATACATGTACTATGATCCGATAAGTCGTTACTCTAGTATTTGCATGCATATATTTTTCATTAGCGGAATATAATTCACGCACTAATTTATTCAACAATCTTAAGACGAATTTTCTCATGCTAATTTATATTAAGAGGAATAGTTCACGTGCCTAATATATTCTATTTGTTTAGCATTAATTATCATAATTGCATATCAACGTAACAACATTCTATGAATGGAATACAAATAATCAATGTATAAATATTATAATGTGTTCAACCTTAGAATTATCAAGTTGACTCTCTACATGCATAATCCATTGATATATTGCATGAATTAATTTTGTTTTATAAGCTTATTTGAAAGTGCTTACTTCAATCGGTACATGTATTAGATTGTATTCATTGAAAGATTGCTGTTTCATATTCCACAATTAAATTCAAGTGTAAAAGAAATTTTTTATTATATAATTGTCCTCTAACTCTACTATGACAATAAGTTTCTTGTGACATTGCTATCATATGGGTTTAATTATTGAGAAGAGCACGTCTTCGTAGCAGCCTTATAAGATAAAAAGACTCCAATATCAAGTTTTGTGTTAAAAACAAATGATATGCCAAAGGGTAGTAGTCTTAAATTTTTCAGTTTCAAGGAAAGAGAAGTGAAAATACAAGTTTTCATTGAATATAGTTTTTGCTTTTAGTTATTTAGTAGTACTAAATGTTTAACCATTTGTTTGAATACCAATTAATTCAATCTTCTTGAATAATTAACTGGTTTTATTTGTTAATGATTGCATGGTGTTCTCCAACGTTTGATTTAAATTTTGGAATCTATTTATGAAGGTAGAACACTGCTCATGGGTGGCAAGATATATGGTTATGTTACCTATGGAAGGAAACTAAATTGTTAGGTTTTAGTAAAATAAAGTCTGAACTTTTCAGACGTTGATTCCATGAAAGCGAAGAAGTATTTTTGCAGCCACATTTATTATATTAATTTTGCTAAGCACTGATTGCATGATCGTTGGCCTATGCACATAATATAAATATAAAAGGCAGGCAAGGCACAAAGCTATCCTTTACCAAACTACTGGAAATATGCCATTTTGTTAGAGAGAAGTTGGTCTAGTTGGTATCAAGCCCATCCATCATATACGTTCTCCAATTTCGTGAATTGTTCAAGGACACGTCAATATCAAGCTCTTGTAATTGCCCTTTTGTGGAAAAAAAAACCCTGCAACAGTCACTTGTTACCTTGTGATTGTAGCTAAGTCGTCGATAGAGCTGTAATGAATAAAAGTGACTTTTCGTTTTATGGATTAGTCATCTTATAAATATAAAAGCGCGTGAATTTTTATGTGGCATTGACAATCCTAATCATTTTATAAAGTTAGAATGAAGCATGACAACTTCAAAGATTTTCTAATTGGTGATAATTTGTGTTTGTTATATGACTTAATCAGAATTGCTAGCTACAAATCACATGGCACAGAATATAGTATATAATGGTAAGTCTTGACATCCGCCATAAACATAATCTATTTAGCAGTTGCTATCAAATTAAACAATACTGGTTGTTTTATTGAAGGATAACCTAATGGATCCTTTTATAAATGGGTTATCTAGAGAGAATAAATTGCGCATCGATGGAAATGTGTGTGAAGCCTAAACTAATGGGTCAGTTTAATGGAAACCTAACTTGGAGACTAGAGATCCTACGGACTATGTTCAACAGAAAAACTAATTATGATTGACTCGATGAGAAGCATTTCAGAGTTTTAACTCCTCCTCATTTCTATGATGAAAATAAGTATTGCATACAAAAGATTGGTTAGATAAACTATACTTTTAATGATGACTATATTTTGTAAACAGTACAAAAGAGTGTTAGAATTTGGGTGTGACTCGAATTTCTTGTTGAACTAATTGAAAAATTCTAATTGAAGTGCACGTAAAGAAGAATTTAGTTTGGAATGCTATATGAGTCTTATTCAAGTTGAAATTCTATTTGAAAGCTCTATCGGTAGTTGAAATTTGTATTGAACTTGAAGATGTTGAAATTATGGATTGGAAAGAAAAGTCACCGCACTTTTCACTAGCTGGCTACTCGAGCAACACCTGCAGGTTTTCTCCCGAGACATGGTCGCTCTCCTGTCGCCCGCCAACGCTCGATCGCTAGCTTATCGTTCAAGCAACAGGGTTATCCAGTTCAAACCCTTTTCGTGTTTTAACACACTTTTGACATTCTACTTCAACTACAACTCATTTATTAGGCTTTGACATCGCCTTACATAGTTACGTATATATATTTGGCTCTTCTATACAATTTAGTAAAGAAGTTTTGAGAATATATGATAGTTTAGCCTCGGTGATTACTAGAACTTCAGATCAAATTTATATTTCTTCGTTATTGTTCATGAGTCAATAAAATCTTCAAATTTATATGCCATATTTCTTGTCTTTTATTATTATTTTACTTACGATCATATACTTCATATTTTTCCATACAACTTCGATATTTCAATCCTGAATTACAACAAATGGATCGGAGAAATACATAATTTTTAACAAGTGGTATCATAGCAATCTCGTCGATCCTTAACAAGTGGTATCGGAGCCAGGTTCAGCAGTCCTGCAGAGCGCAATGTTTGATTTGTTCGAGATTTTTGTTCTTGATGACTTTCATGAAGTATAATATTCCGCTTTTGGATTGGAGCATCTGATTTATGTTGTGGCAGGTTAAGATGCGAGCAGTACTTGCACAGATGAATTTGGATGATGCGTTGTTGGGAATTGATAAGATGCTGGCAACTTTGACTATGGAGGAAAAATTACGGAAGGATAAGAAGACATTTTCTCATATTCATCTTCATCTCTCGAATAACATTCTTCAGGATATTTTAAAGGAGGTTTCAACAGCTATTTTATGATTGAAATTACAGTAATTGTGCATGACCAAAAGTCTAACAAGCAAATTGCATATGAAGTAGCAATTATATTTCCATCGCATAGCAGAACGTGGATCTTGGGAAGATCACGTAGCTGTATTTAAGGAGACAGTCGCTGATTTGGAAATTTTGGAAGTAAAGTATGATGAAGAATAATTAGCATTGATCCTATTGTCGTTGGCAGCTTCGTTTTCTTTATTTAGAGACACGATATTGTATAGTCGTGATAATCTCACTATAGATGAGGTGTGTAATGTTTTATTTTCAAAAGAGAAGATGAAGCATATAGTTTCTGATGTTAGAGATGGAGAAAACCTTGTTACTCATGGTAGTTCTGGAAGGGGCAGATCGAAATCTAAGTTCAGTAATCAGATTTGTAACTTCTGAAGAAGAGGGGACACATTAAGAAAGATTGCTACAAATTGTAGAATAAAGTAAGATTGGTTGCAAATCAGAATGGTAAGCAATTAGATACATCAAGCGAAGCAAACCTTGCAGAGAACAATATAAATGAGGGAGATCTTTTGGCTATTTCTGATGTCGAGTCTAAGGATTGGATTCTGGATTCAGCATGTGTGTTTCACATGTATCATAATAGGAACTTGTTTACTACATATGAAACATTTTTCAAAGGTGTCGTAATTATGAAAAATAACGTACCTTATCGAATTGCTGGAATTAGTAAGGTCCGATTGAAGCTAATAGATATGACAATTATAACACTTGATCAGGTTCGACATGTTCCAGATTTGAAGAAAAATCTCATCTCATTGTCTATCCTTAATTCAAAGGGTTATGAGTTCTTTAGTGGAAGTGGAACATTGAAAGTTTGCAATGGTGCCTAGGTTGTATTGGAGGGACAAGAAATGTCTTAGTTATACATCTTATGGGATCGTACAGAATCTAGAAGAGTTAATCAGCACGGGGTACAATACCGTAGTGGACATTCAGTTTGATACAATACATTTAGGTTTTTGTATGAGGTCGGATTTGAAGAATACTGTTCAGTTGAGTTCAAAATATAGATAATGTCGCTTTGCCACTTCACCTACGGTGTCATTGCATTAAATTGTTAGGGACGAATCCATGAAGAAAGTTACTTGGGTGCTAATTTTGTTGGACATGCTTTAAGCGTAATAGAAGATGTACAATCTAGTAATGACCCTTCTGTAAAAGCATTTGAGGATTGATTTTGTTTAAGGGTGTGTTACAACACTGGTTGGTAAATTTTAAAATCTCTATGATTTTTTTATAAATTTGAGATAATTTTACAGAGTAGTACTTGGATTCGTTGAAAGATGTGAAATATTTTGTATCTGTTGGAGAAATCAATTTTAGTTATTATTGAAAGTTCAGCTCGTTCCTTGCAGATGGATTTTCTTCTCCAGGTGGAGAAAATTTTGGAGTTTCGTTCGTTGCAGCTGAATTCGTGTCAATATGGAGATTATTAGAATTTGGGTGTGACCCGAATTCCTTATTGAAGTAATTGAAGAATTCTAATTAAAGTGCATGTCAAGAGCAATTCAGTTTAGAATGCTATTGGAGTCTTATTCAAGTTAAAATTCTATTTGGAAGCCCTATTGAGAGTTGGAATTTGTATTGAGCTTGAAGATGTTGAAATTATGGATGGGGAAGAAAAGTCGCCGTATTTTCGCTAGCTTACCGCTAGCTGGCCGCTCAAGCAATATCTACAGGTTTTCTCACGAGATTTGGTCGCTCGCTTGTCGTCCGCCTGGCGCTCGAGCGATGGACTTATCGCTGTCTTTCGCTAGTTTATCGCTCGAGCGACAGGGTTATCCAACCCAGGTCTTTTTCACGTTTTAACACGTTTTTGACATTCTACTTCAATTACAACTTATTTATTAGGGTTTGGACGTTACCCTACATAGTTGCTTATATATACTTGTCTCTTCTCTACAATTTAGTAGAGATGTTTTGAGAATATATGATACTTTGGTCTCGATGATTACTAGAACTTCAGATCAATTGTATATTTCTTCATTATTGTTCATGAGTCAATAAAATTTCCAAATTCCTCTGCCATATTTCTTTTCTTTTATTATTCTTTTGTTTACGATCATATACTTCATATTTTGCCTTACAACTTCGATATTTCAATCCCAAATTACAACAAGTGGACCGGAGAAATATGTAATTCTTAACAAGTGATATCATAGCAATTCCATCGGTCCTTGATATAAAGTATTGTAGAGTACTCTTTATAGAACATCACATATTTGAATGCGAACTTGGCCGTTTCAAATGAGAATTTTACTAAGACGAATTCTATAACGCACTTGCGGAACCTAAGAGAGTTCAGGGTCGAAATAGTGAACACAATATAGAACCAAAGTTTGATATGAAAAGTAATGTGTTTGATCTATTGTCTAGGCTTGCAAAAACTATCGACATTTCAAAACGCAACGTTCAATGATTAGCTAGTGAATTGGATAGATTTTTACTAGGGAAGGTTCAAAACAAAAGATACCTATCTTGATGCTTTATTTCTCAGTAATATTCTTCTTCGTCTTCCTTGGATCTTGTCGACTTCTTCCATTTATGTGGAGGATTGTTGGAACAATTGGAATTGTTTATAGTGTGAATTGGAATATGTTTCCAATAGGTGTCTTCAATTGTAAGGTGTCATATTGTTTAGAGTGAGTGTGACTAATGAAAATGTGTATACTGTATCATTTAATGTGAAAATGTGTGTTCTATGTTAAGAAACACAACATTTTAATGGAAAGGTATATACTACACCATTTAATATAAAAAAGTGTGGTCTATGTTTAGAGATGCAACATTTAAACATGTCACTTGAAAATCTATAAATAGAGATCTTTAGTTTCATTTTTTCATATACCAAATCAATTCAAATTATTATTAATTTCTGATTATCTACTCTCTTCAAAAATTACATTCCTTTTATTTTGCTGAAATAAAATTTTCTTCGAATTATTTTCGAAAATAAAATTTCATTTGAATTTTTAATTATGTCTATTCAATTCAAGAAGAATATTGCCTATACTTTGTTTCGACCGGCAAAATAAATGGTGTGCTATATTAATTTTGGACGAAGCGTTGTATTTTGGGATACGCATGTCATTTTATCATATTAGCCCCAGTGTAGGGAGCGAAATCCGTCTTAAAGAGATCTGCATTCGCATAACTCGCTTCATTTTATCTCCTTCAAATTTTTTATTTATTTATTATTATTTTTTTAACGTTTGAGTAAGTAGTTATTTGTCCATTATTATGTATGTACTATGATTTGGTAAGTGTAAGTAGTGATTTGTTCATTATTATGCATGTACTTTGATTTGGTAAGTCGTTACTTTAGTATTTGCATACACATATTTTTTATTTACAAAATATAATTCATACACTAATTTATCTAACACAAATTACAATTTTTGTAGGATTTGCATAGAGGATATGCTTTGATTATACAGTTCATGAAAATATGTTGCATGGATTATGTTGACGTCGAAAATTGTATAAACAAAATTTAAGCCAACTTAAAATGTAAATGAGAATTTTATTGATAGAGATTTGCAAATTACAATCGTAACTACAAATATTTGCTCTTTTTTCTTCAATGAGACATTTGAAATATGAAGTATATA
>CAIGRB010136674.1:27856-48583 GCA_903798255.1 Fraxinus quadrangulata
AGACAACTTCATGACTCCTATGAACTCAACCTTCACTTGAACTCCATTCCCAACACACGGGCTTACTTCATTCTCACTTGGCCTCCGTTTGCTTGTGAATCCCTGTAAGGAATTCGCAATATGAATATTGGCTCCTTAGTGTAACTACCAAGAATTCAAAGGAACATCTACAAAAGAAAACTCAAAACAAACTAAGGCCAAAGCTCCATGTTCGCTAAAAATATATACCGTAAGTGCACAGTTGCGTTGAAGTAATAAAGTGGACTTATATCGATCACTCGAGGAATATTTTTTTCTTTTTTTAATTACACAATTGTTGACTCATTTTTAACAATTGAAAACACACAATTTGATTTTATATGTGAGACAAAAAAGAAAATGAATTTGAAGATTAATTAAAATAACAATTATGAAATAGAAGGAAATTCGAATTATAAATGAGTTGGAATTTACGATGTCATTTAACCATCATTTATTTAATATCGCAATAAACTGAAAATGCAAATTACCAAGTTAAATTGTTAGACCCGATTTTTCAAGTTTAGTTAATTACCCCATTCAAGAGAATTTAACCATAATTGATTGGTTTTACCCACTATATCTCTATGTTGATAAAAATCCAATCAACTGCATTAAATCGTAATGAAAATACTCAATGGATCACCTAGATGTTGGAGTATATCTCTATCTCCTAAAATAACTTAGGACATTAATTATTTTGGTCAAGGATGCACAACAATCTCTCAATAATTGCACAAACCATCTAACTAAATCATCTATTGGCATGAGAATTGAAGTACAATAATAAATGTACAATAACCATAGTAATTAAAGCACTAAATGATGAATATTGACATTAATGAAACTTAAGTTAAGTTACACCATAAATCTCAATATTAAACACTTAGCCCATTGTAAAATAGAAGCACAAAAAGAAAATAAGGAGATAACTCATTACAAAATGAAGGAGATAATAGAAAAAAATCAAGATAATGGAAGAAAACATTCCCTTAAATATATTCTTGAAAATGTGGGGGATTGAAATCTTAAATATCCCTTTTAAACTCCCAGATTTGCTAGATATTATCTTATTCTTCTTGCCTCTTCTCCCTTTGAAATGTTCTCTTATAAATCTTACCCTAAAGTGAACAAAAAATGGTATTTAAAGGGTCAAAAATAGTCTCAGGTGAAATTGTAGAAGAAGTCCCGAAATTTACGCAAAACAGGCGAAATTGCCCGGCTAGAAGCACGGGCATTTTTGGCCCACGCGCATACACAGTGTAAAGATTTTGGTATCAGTATATGAAAATACCCTTCCCGCGTGAGCACCATATTAAGCTTGTGCACGAGCGAGCTTTTTTTCTTTGTTTTATCCTTCTTAGTCCTCCATAGTTTGCACATCAGGTCCATCAACTTTGATCACATACAATATGGTCCTCAAATTTTGATCTTTATATCAATTTTGCCTTCCAAAATTTGCAAAATTATGGAGGACTAAGAAGGATAAAAGAAAGAAAATGTACCATATGGGCAAGTGAAAGTAGTTTTCTCTTGATCCTCCGGGGTTATTAGAATTTGATTATAGGCCGAATACCCATCCAAAAGCAATAGTGAAAATACCCCGCCAATCGTTCAAGCATTTGATCAATGAAAGGAAGAGAGAAGTGGTCCTTTCTAGTAGTATTATTGAGCTTGCAGTAATCAATGCATACTCTCCAACTGGTCACGGGTCTTGCAGGTATAAGTTCGTTGTTCTCATTTTCAACTACCATTATACCTCATTTTTTTGGTACCACTTGAACGGGGCTCACCCAAGCACTATCTGAAATTGGATAAATAATACCCGCATCAAGCCACTTTACCACTTCAGCCCTCATGCTTCTTTCATGTTCGGATTCAACCTTCTTTGATGTTCTACCGATGGTTTAAAATCATCCTCCATAAGGATTTTGTGCATGCACAATGAACGGTTAATTCCTCGAATATCTACAATAGTCCAACCGATGGCCTCCTTGTGTTTCCTCAACACCAGAAGTAGCTTTTTTTCCTCCAACTCACTTAAGGAATTGGAAATGATAAATGGAAGTGTAGATGCATCTCCCAAATAGGCATACCTCAAATGAGATGGAAGAGGCTTTAATTCAAGTGTAGGTGCTCATTGAAGAGATGGTAGTGGTGAAGAGTTCTTTTTCAAATCCTCAAAGTATGGTCATCTCTTGTACAAGCAAGACGATGTGGCGCCCAAATAATGTGCCATGTGCTCAACTTCAAGATCCCCATCCTTGGTAGTTGAAGAAAGTGCAAGACATGTTTCAAAAGGATCCTTAAAAAGCCCATAAATAGAATCGACCACCACATGATCAACAATATCCAATCGGAGACATGAATCAAATTCCGATGGGTACTTGATGGCCTTCAAGATGATGAATGTAACTTGTTCATCTTGAATCCTTAAGATGAGTTGTCCCTCTTGCATGTCAATCAAAGCTCGATCGATAACAAGAAATGGACGTCTCAAGATAATAGAGATGTCATGATCCTCATCTATATCAAGAATTTTGAAATCAACCGGGAAGATAAACTTGTCCACTTTGACTAGGACATCCTCAATGACACCCTTTGGATACTTGATAGATCTATCGACCAATTGCAAGGACACGGTGGTTGCCTTGGCCTCTCCCAAGCCCAATTTCCTAAAAATTGACAAAAGGCTTCAAATTAATGCTAGCACCAAAATCACATAAAGCTTTACTAAAGTTTATATCACCAATAGTGCGCGAAATAGTAAAAGTCCCTGGATCTTTGATTTTTGGAGGCAATTTGTTTTGTAAAATAGCACTACACTCCTCTATTAGCATCACCGTCTCATGCTCTTCAAGTTTTCTTTTATTGGAAAGAATGTCCTTTATGAACTTGGCATTTGAGCTAAGGCATAAACAAATGGGATGTTGATATGTAGCTTCTTGAACACTTCCAAAAATTTACCGAATTGAGGATTGAGCTTATGCTTTTGAAGTCTTTGTAGAAAGGAAATAGGAGGTACATATGCCTTAACCGGTGTTGGAGCCTTTGATGTTGATGGCTCCAGTTTACTTTCCTTGACTACTTCAACACTAATACTAAGCTCTTGAACAAGTACTTCTTCGTCCATGGGTGCTTTGTCGGATTGAACCCTTGCTCGTGTTACCGTAATTTCAGGTAATTGCACCTCACTTCTAGTAGTAATAGCTTGTACACTCTCTTAGATTTGTTTCGGTATTGCTAGGCAATGCTCCTTGTTGCCTTTCGGAGAGAAGCTTAGCTATTTGGCCCACTTGACACTCAAATTTTTTTAAAGAGGCATCATTGCGTTCTTGATATTGGTCTCGAAATTTATGCGAAACAAGCAAAATTGCCCAGCCGAAAGGCGTCGCGTGTGCACGGGCATTCTTAGTGCTAGCACAGTGTAAAGATTTTGGCCTCGGTATATGAAAATAACCTTCCTGGATGAGTACCATAGTAAGCCTGCGGGCGAGTACGGGCTTTTTTTCTTTCTTTTATCCTTCTTAGTCCTCCATAATTTGCACATCAGGTCCTTCAACTTTGATCACGTACAATCTGGTCCTCAAATTTTGATCTTTATATCAATTTTACCCTCCAAAATTTGCAATCCAAGGTCCTCCAACTTTCTAACTTGTGCACTTTGGTCCCTATCTTCATTTTTTGTACACTTTTGATCCATTTGCCTCTCTTTTTTAGCTTATTCTCTTTTCATTTGGGTTTATGACCTATAAAAACAATAATTACATATAATTGTGAGCAGAAATTCGCTCATTTAATTAATATTTAAGCTCATTTAGATATTAAATAAGTGTGCAAAAATACACTTACATATTACCTTTCAGATAAGGGGACCCAAGTGCTACCTTCGAACAAGTTAACTAACTGTCTGAATTTTTTTTGGACATTAATGTTCAGACTTGTATGTACTGGAGGCGGTTATGATTGAATGATCACTACCTCTACTGTTAATACCTTGATTTTGGAATGTTGATGTTGATCAGAAAATTTTGAACTAAAGGCATGTTGTTATATTCCGACTTCTGTGGAATGCATTTTTACAACTACTGAGTTTATTTCTACATTAGATCAATCAAGATTTATTTGGCTCATTAGTAAGCACATATAAAGAGGATTGCCTCTCACTTCTAGGACAAGAAAGATGATTCACCTAGGTTTTTAAGAGAGAAATAATAACAATGTGTTCTTCATCTGTTTCAATCTTCATCTCCTGCAAAGAAATTAAAATGAATGAAATTGAAACTTAAACTGGAATTAAACTACAGGAATAAAATGAAAACAAAATGATAGATTCAATATGTAATACACATTGAAGGAACTTGAGAAGAAGGAGATTTTATTAATCATCAAGCTCAAGTAATACTTTGAGTACATTGATCTATTTATAGACTAAACTATATAACAAACTTACTACATAACAAATTATAGAAGAATCTATATGAAGCATTTGCTGGCAGTGTGATAAGAAGGATCTTGAAGAAATGTGTTGAACATGAGCTGGACCATTGGAGAATATGATGGCCTCTTCTGCTGATTGTTCTGCTGAATACTTTCACTTATTCCAACATCTCCTTACTTTTTCATGTTTTTCTAAGTTAGAAATAGTGTGAGAGGAAGGTTTCATAAAGAGTGTTGAACGGTAATTTTGTATAGTTATTTTTGTGTAATAATCATACAGTAGTGAGATCTCTATTGTTTAGTGAGTTCCTTAGTTATTGAGGCCTGATTCTTGACTTGATTTCTACATTGTATTGTGATTTATTTCTGTTCTTGAGGTTATTAATCCCTCTAAATTGCATATCAGCAATATAAGGGCTCTAGTAAACCCAAGGAAGATAACACCGGAAAGAAGTTAGGGCTTCCGTTCTTTATGTACTGTGAAATTTATTTTGTCACAAATAAGGTAAAATCTAAACTCTTCTACATATTGTGTATTTCACATGAATTAGATTTTGTTTCTAAGAAAATAAATTGATATCTGAGTTATTCACAAGTTTTTCCTTTCGGAATCGTGAAGATGATAATGCGAAAATAGTGACTATCATGCTCTAGTATTCGATGTGTGAATATTGACAACTGTCTTTGTGATTTGAATGCACTAATCCCAAGGTTCTTGAACTATTAAACTGAGACTGTATGATTTAGGTGGTATGTGCCTGAATCTAGAGGTATAGTGTATTTCAATATAGTTTATCTTCAATTTAGTATTCTGCTTGGCAATAATTGTGATCTGATCTGCATACGAATTAAATTAGGGGGTGGGTGAGGGTTTATAGTAGAAATTGGGGCATGGTAATCACTGGTACATGTGTGTGCACTCAAGAAGTGTCTGAATCTCGGAATCCACATTTAAAGGGGTTGGTAATGGCTGGATTTACATGTGTGAGCACTCAAGAAATGTCTGAATCTTGGAATCTACAATTAACCTTGTGAAATTGAAATTATATTTTTAATACTGTGATTAACTTATTGACACTGGTTTTCTGATAAAGTGTATAAACTTTGCAATTTCTTGATAATCTTGAAAAAAAAAATTGGAAGTTTAAGCTATCTATTGTCTTATTAGTATTAGTGTTCTTTGAGTCCTTTTCAATAAAGTGTTAAATCTAGAACAAATAAGTAAGATTAAAATGACCTCGAATAAGCTCCTATTGAGTCCCATTTTTTAAAAGCTCTTTTTTTTCTTTTTTTTCCATCTCTGATTCAATCATATATTCTCCCAATAAGATAACTTAAATCCAAAACTTTTTTTTAGTTTTTAACTACTCATTCTTAAAACAATTACTATTACAAAATTTATTCTCTCGAAAAATGAGGCTCAAACAAATCGTTAGTTTCAGTTAGACCTTTTCAAAAATGTGACTTCCCAATATGGAAATCGATGAAGTGCATAAGGAATTAGAGTTTATGATGAAGTGGGATCGTAAGGCAAAATAATGATTTCATGATAACTTCGGGTTTGTCCCTTTTTTGCGAATTGCTAGTCTAATTCGATTGGAAACGGGCCAATGATAACAACTCAGCGCCTTCAGCCCTGACGTACGTCAAATTTTGGGTAGATTCCATCATTTAGGCCATCGATTAAGCATTTTTGCCGTTTATGATAATTTTTATTTTGGCAATGTCTCATTCAATAAAATTCAAATTCGTATTCCGTTTATTGAAGGACGATCCTAAATCTTAGGAGTTTCAATTTAAGTTGTTATCTCGAATTTCTCCATTTATGGAAAAATATCATTTTTTTATTTTTATTATTTATTTTTCGAATTTTGCTAGAGTTTTACTATTTAAAGCATGTTAAGTCCTTTTGAGACCGCAATTTTTGAATTAAATAAAATTTCTCGTAAGTTTTTCTCATCTTTGTCAGGTTGTTCATATTTCCTATATTCTTCCGCTACGTCAATTGGTATCAGAGTCGAAGTCGTTCCTTCATCATGCTACCAAGAGACGTCTGAAGCCTGTGAAACCCCGATAAAGGAGGTACATAGATGTGATGAAGTCGCACGACTACATCAACAAGTGGAGTTGCTGACACAGCAAATCAATGCACTCATGCCATAGCAACATGCACCTATGGTCCAATCAGTTGAGGATTCTGATGATGAGAATCCGTTTGCACAACCTGAGCATCCAATAGATCTGACATCCGATGGAGGGGGATGTCAGGATGAAAATAGGCATTGGGAATCAGAATTCAAGGTTGATATTCTTGAGTTTCATGGTGGATTAAGTCTAGAAGAGTTCTTGGATTGGGTGACTGCAGTGGAGGAGATCTTGGAATTGATAAATGTCTGCCTCTCGTTGAGACGAGATTTCGTGGGTGAACAATGGTGTGGTGGCAGCAGACTAAAGTGACGAGATCCAAGTTAGGAAAGTCCAAGTTTGCATCGTGGGATAAACTGAAGAAGCATATGAAGAAGAAATTGCTGCCCTACAATTATGTTCGAACCATGTACCAGCAACTGCAGAATCTGCATTAAGGTTTGAAAACGGTTAGTAACTATACCACATAATTTTACATATTGATTACGAAGAATGTGGTGATGGAAACGGAGAAGCAGTTGGTGTCTCAGTATGTGGGTGGTCTACGTCCCCAAATAAAGGATACATTGAATATGTTCGATCCTGTGACAGTTTTTGAAGCACATCAGAAGGCAATACAGGTAGAGAAACATTAGTCCAGAAGAAGTATAATTCATTTCACTACGGGTAGTTTATCCAATAATCCACGGCAGCAGATGACACGTCCTGGTAATCCTACTCAGCTTGGCCCTCCTAGAACTAATCCTGTTCAACAGCCCGCACGTCTTGGAGGTGATATTCGTTGTTTCGCTTGCGAAGGTACAGGCTATAAACAATCTGAATGTCCCAAGATGACTCTTTGTTAATGAGAGGTATGGAGATTATGAAGGTCCACCTATTTTTGACAATGAAGACACTAAAGAAGCCACAAAGGAGGAAGAGTTTGTAGTTGGTGATGTGGGTCAGGCGTTGGTGGTAAGGTGGAGCTTTCTGACTCCCCTGGAGAATAACGCTGACTGGTTGAGTTGGACTAGCCACAGAGGAGTATGAGCTTGTAGTTGGTGATGTGGGTCAGTCGTTGGTGGAGATGCGGAGCTTTCTGACTCCCCTGGAGAATAACACTGACTGTCTGCGTAATAATATCTTCCAGTCGATGTGTACTGTTGGGAGAAAGATCTATAGATTTGTTATTGATTCTGGTATTTGCGAGAATGTGGTGGCTAAGGAGGTCATTAAGAAGCTAGGTTTGCAGACTGAGAAACATCCCAAATCGTATAAATTAGCTTGGCTGAAGAAGGGCAATAATGTAGAAGTGTCTCAGCGTGCTCGAGTCAGTTTTTCCATTGGACCTACCTATAAAGATTAGATTTTATGTGATGTGATAGAGATGGATGCATGCCACTTACTGTTAGGAAGGTCATGGCAGTTTGACCGACATTCGCTGTATGATGGATATACCAACACATACAGCTTTCTGTTTAGGAAAAAGAAGATTGTGTTACTACTGGATAAGGGTTCAGTAAAAACAGTTGGGGACAATGCTAATTTACAGACCAGAGCAAAGTTCAAAATAGAGATGGAGGAATCTGAGTAGTGTATGTGCTAGTGGGAAAATCAGTTGACAGCGAACATGAGGTCCCTCGTAGGGTTTAGCCATTGCTAGAGGAGTTTCATGAAGTCTTCCCAGAAGAGCTTCCAGATGGATTGCCACCACTGCGGGATATTCAGCATCAGATTGACTTGGTGCCTAATGTTTCTCTGCCTAATCGGGTGTATTACAGGATGAGCCCCATTGAACATGAAGAGTTGTGCAGACAAGTGGATGAGCTTCTGGCAAAGGGGTACATTAGGGAGAGTCTTAGTCTATGTGCTATTCCTTCTCTCCTTACACTAAAGAATGATGGGATGTGGCGTATGTGCATGAATAATAGGTCGATCAATAAGATTACGTTGCATTACAATTTTCCTATTCATCGACTGGATGATTTTTTGGACCAGCTTACCGATGCTTGCATGTTCAGCAAGCTTGATTTGAAGAGTGGGTACCATCATATTCGAATCAGGCATGTGGATGAGTGGAAGACGGCATTTAAGACGATGGAGGGATTGTACGAGTGGTTAGTCATGCCTTTCGGCCTTTCCAATGCGCCTAGTACATTTATACGTGTCATGAATTAGGCTCTTAGCCCATTCATCGGTAAATTTTTTGTCGTTTACTTTGAAGATATTCTGATTTATAGTGCTAACGATGATGATCATGTCCAGCACCTTTGGAAAGTTCTTTCAGTCCTTCGCAGGGATCACTTTTATGCCGTAGTGAAAAAGTGTTTGTTCTTGATTGCTCATGTTGTATTTTAGGGTTATGTGTGTCGAATGAGGGGTTAATAGTGAACACATCGAAAGCAGAGGCAATACCAGTGGCCACAGCCTACAACTGTTACAGAAGTGCATAATTTTCATGGTCTTGCTTCATTTTATCACAGGTTTATACCACATTTTAGCAATATCATGGCACCAATTACAGATTGTATGAAGGACAGAAGGTTTCAGTAGACTCCCGAGGCAAAGGCATCTCTTTAGTTGATTAAGTAGAAGTTGACTACTGCTCCAATTTTGATGTTGCCTGACTTTACTCAGTTGTTTAAGCTGCATTGTGATGCTTTGAAGGATGGGTATTGATGGTGTGCTGAGTAAGAACAACCACCCCGTTGCATATTTCAATGAGAAGTCTCGGTACAGTACTTATGATGTGAGTTTTGTTCGTGTAAAACCCGCAAACGTACGAGATCGTTGACAAGTTATAGAATTGATGAGTTGAGAGTTATCGTCCACAAAGAATAAATTCAATTCAAGTTTACTAACTTTTTATGGAATTCGAATTGTGTAAAGGAAATATATATTTTGATTTTATGTTAAATTATCTAAGAAAGCGGTAAAAAGTGTTTTGTATTAAATTATGGATGATTGTATTGGATTTCGAATCCGCCAATTACTATCTATTTCAATCCTTGATTTGTAATCTAATTTCGTTCATGCGTTCTTGAGTTTTTCAATCCTTGACTTGTAAGCCCTTTGAGGTCGCAGTTTTTGAATTGAATAAAATTTCTCGTGAGTTTTTCTCATCTTTGTGAGGTTGCTCATCTTTCCTATAATCTTCGACTACGTCATAAACAAAAGATGGAAGCCATATTGGGACAGCTCCTACTGATGGGGTACATGTGGGCAATGGAACCAGATAGGCAGGTTGAGTGATAAGAGCACTTGCATGAGCAGAACCTATACCACCATGTCTCCAGGGCCTATGCTCCTTGGAAGTTGCTTATTTAGCTATCACAACCCCATGGAAATCTATTTCTTGAAATCCTAAATATTAGACAAAGCATGACAACCATGATCAACTACTAGAGGGACAATAACAGATATCCAAAATGCTTCCTTGGTGCTACCAGATCCTCTGCTGATTGATGCCAGATCCCTCTCCACACCTTTGTAAACACTATTAGGGAAGTTTTTCATTTTTTTGGCTGTATTGTCTATTTTCCATACCATTAAAGACATTGTTTGTCAAAATATTCAGATCTATTATTTAATTAATATTCAATTAATATTCAATTAAATTAAATAATAGAGTCTATAAATTTAAATCTTAGTAATTTGTTAATCACGAAGAGATTGTGATTGTGAAATACAAATCACATATGATAAAATCTTAAATTGTCCATGGTCGTATGTAATAACAAAATACGAATATCATTATTATGGATTGACTATCACGTGTGACATTTCTTTCTTGTGAAGTAAGTAGTTGATCTCACATGTTTAGTGTGGTGACACTTAAATGAACATATGGACATTTTGTTATAGAACAAAACATTGGTGACCAGTTGAGGAGATTCCACATTGATAACTATATATGTGTCAGTCGTTAATCTCTAATATTAGGTAGTGGAATTGGTCCTTTAACTTGAGGTCATCATATTGTCTTATATGAGGACAGTCATACTTTGATAATGTTGGATGTTGCTCTACCAAGGGTCGCTAATACAGCATCTCTCGAATATGTCAAGAGTCATATGAAGGTTGTAGATGATCAATAGATGATTTGTCACTCTTGGATAGTAAGAGATTATGATCTTCATTTCATCCAATTAAGTTAATAACGAAATCATTGGCCAAGGTGTGCTCATAAGTCGAAAATGAGTTTTTGACTTACATTGACTTAATAGTAGGATGAAAGATATGATCAATAATAGAGACTGACACATCCATATCTCGTAATTGATCGAATCATATTGACAAAAGGATTATAGTTTCACAGTAAACGAACAAGTTTGATTTTGTCATACCATGTGACATTTTTCGTCATATATATTGCCCTGACACATTACTAGATATCAATCTGGGACGACGGATGTGAATTGATGTAAATTAAAAATGGGTATTTTAATTTATCGATTTTAATTATATCAAAATAATAATTCACGTCATTAGGTATCGTGATCGAGAACCTGATGGGTCACACACAAAAGAAGAACTAAAAGAATAAGATTCACCAATTAATTAGTTAACAAGTGTTGTACAATTAATTAATTGAGTTGCTTGTTAACAAGCCTGAATGAATTAATTAGGATTAATTAATTCATGGACCAAATTTAATTAAATCAAATTAATTAAATATTGGACCGGGTTAAATTTAAGAAACGGGTCAAGGTCACTTGGACTTATATTAATTAACTATTAGGGAAAAAAAGAGCAAAATACAATTCATATTATTGCTAGCACAAGAAAAGAGAAACCATAAATTTCTTATTCTTGTTCCCTGTGTGAATTTCCATTTGAATATTTGGGAACAATCAAAAGTTAAATTTTTTTTCTTATTTCTAGCAATTAAGAAAATTTTCTTTCCATATTTTAAAATATGTTTTAAAAAAAATGTCAAAAATCCAATCGATAGGTAGATGTCGGCTACAACGACCGCCTTCAACGAGGGAAGCAGTGTGTGCACCGCGGGTACGCAGGGTGCAGAAGCGCTCTAAAACCAGGACATAAATAGTAGCGACAATCACACGAATTGGTCCACTACAGAAACAAGACTTCATAAGTTCAAGGACTTGAGAATGGAACAAAAAAAGAAGACTCAACCGTCTTCCCAAAAGAGATGCAACTATGTTGAAAAGGCAATTATCTCGCTTGAAAACATATCTGGGAGAGATTAAATATATAACATGGTTACCCGATATTGTAATTATTGTTGATCAGCATGAGGAATATGTGGCCCCGAGCATTGCTGCTGAAAATCACAGCAACGTGCAGTGCTGCTGGCATGCTCGGTGGTGCGCCAGCCGTGTGACAGTGGCGGTGCACTGCTATTACTCCATGTGTGCGGTGCTGTAGAGAGAAGAAGAAGTTCTCTTGGGTTTGAGACAATTTGGGATCGGGTCCACGTGCAATTTGTGAAATTGCAGGCCCCTAGCTGTAATACTTTATTCAAGGTCAAGTTGTAATTTTAAAATAAAGGGCCTTATTGCAATTTGAGAAATTAAGGTGTGATGAGAATGTAAAATGCTGCATTTTTCACCCTTTTATCTTATGCTTTTGTGATTAATTGATGCTTAAATGTACTCATTATTCTTATATTTTGATTTAGGTTGCAATTGGATGAATACGGTGGAATTTAGAGGAAACAAACAAAAAAGGACTTTAGTGAAAGAAAATAAAAGTTCAGGGACCAAACTACAAATGTCCAAAAGATGGCTCGGAAAGAAAAAAGAAGATGTGAAAGATTTGAAAACCAATTGATAGAAGACATGAAACATTAGAAGAAGAAAAACACGAAAAGAAACTAAGAATCGAAAAAACGAAGTTTGAGGATCGAAGTGCAACAATTGCATAGATATCAATGTTATGCAGTCGCATAGCATTAATACCTATGCGGTCGCATACATGGTTCCAGAGAAATGAAGGCTGAGTTTCAAAAGAACTATGCGGTCGCATGCATTTGTACTATGCGGTCGCATAGTACACTTCCGATGCGCAAAATTTAGTTTCTGAATTTAAGTCAAACTCTTATGGAAACAAATTTCAAAACATTTTTTTAAAACCCTAAAAACGGTCTAGAAAAGGGAACACACGCCCCCATCCCATTTTCTCTCTTTTTGCTCTTAGTATTCTCATGTGTCGCTAAATCTTTGTACTTGGTCGAAGGAAACTGAAGCCTCGGAATCAATCCAACTGTGAGATCTAATTTATTTTCATTATTTAATTCATGTTTTGAGTATTGAATGTTCTTCTACACTTATTTCCATCATTGTTGCGTTGAATTGCTAGGAGGCCTACTAGTTAATTTGTTGCAATTTATAGTTAAGTTAAATTTCAAATCCGTATTTGTTTGATCCCTTTAATTTATGAAGCAACTAGGATCTAATGATTTGCTGCATCACAAATTATTAAATTTTGGGAAAAACGTTTGACTAGATTAAATACAACTGCTTGTGCTGGTATTGCTTAGTTTCATCGATCTCTCTAATATTAAGGTTGTTACTAGATTAAATATATAGTGTTTGTCTTAGGTTCTTTAGTAATTAGGGTTAATTGGATCGCTTGTTTTCTTATTAACTACAATTAAGGAGAGATGGGAAAATAATTCCAACTGTGAATATTCAAAGTGTGAATTGATAGATATATGATCAATTGTAAAATTTCGATGGTGGATGTGAATTTAGACCAATGTTTGTTCTTTTGATTGCCTTCGATATTCTAATTTAAGCTGTTCATTAGTTAATTTCTTTAAAATAGTTTGCGTGTAATGAAAATCCACGAATCCATAGCATAAAATTAGACTAATCACTCTTCGTGTGGTCGATCCTTACTTCCACTACTATATTTTTTTTTTTTTTTTTGAGGTAAACGTTTTATTTTTTGGTGCATGCGACAACACACCAAAGTGCATGTTATTAATTTCGAAGTGGACAAAATTGCAATTTTCAAAAGGTTTTTGAATTTAAATATTAAAATAGTTTTAAATTTGATTTTCAAATAAGTTTTAACCTCATTTTGAATTTTATCTGGAATTTAAATTTTAACCCACATAAATTTTATTTAAATTTGACGACTTTTATATTATAGTTAAAATTGGATTTTAACTTAAATATTAAACTTTAATCTTAAATTGAATTTTATTTTATTTAGGAATTTTATCTTAAATTAAAATATTAATTCAATTGAAATTAGAGTTGGCATCACTCTAATTTGATATTTAATTAAATAAGTTCTCCCTAATATCTTAGAATTAGAGTTTGACTCTAACTTTTATATTTAATTAAATTTTGATTTTAATTAAATTCAACGGCCGTAAGTTTTGAAATTAGAGTTGGTCTCTAATTTGATATTTAATTAGAATTTGATTTTAATTTAATTGTTTCGCCATAAATTTTGAAATTAGAGTTGGACTATAATTTGGTATTCAATTAAAATTTAATTTTAAATAAATAAATTCGCCCTATAATTGTGGAATTAGAGTTGGACTTTGATTCGGTATTTAATTAAAATTTGATTTTAATTAAATAAATTTGCTGATTAAATTAATTATTTAATTTTTCATATTCATTTGTTTAAATTAGTTTAGACGACTTTAATTACTAGAAATTTGAAATATGTTTGCATATAATATTAAATATTATTTAGGAATGCATTTATTTGATGAATGTTTATTTAGTGGATGATTATGGACTCGACCATGTAAATGTGTTGAGTGGTTAATTTTATTCATGTTGTTATATGGGCCTGCAAACTCTTATTTATTTTCGACATACAAGTCCATTGTATTTTTATGGGCCTGCATATCCAATTATTTAGGCATGCGTGTCAACTAGTATAGAATATATGTTGCAACTGGACTAGTTAAAGAAACAGGAAGAGGAGGAGACCATAGGGATAGTGCACTGTGTAATTCAATGTTATATCCCCAAGAACTGACCAACTATTATTCTTTATGGCTCGGGAAGATTATATAGTAAAGTCTATAATCATCCACACTATTATATGTATATTTATTTGCATGCTAGATGTATAATAAAATATATATAATTACTACGATAAGATATTTGCATGTAAAACCTCTCGTTAAAATATTAAGTCACATTTATATTTTATTTCCATCATTATAGTGAAAAATCAGAGTCATCAATCAATTTCAACTTGTTGAATACACTCAACGCTGGTCTATTAGGGATATGTTTGATACTGTAAAATATTAGATATTTCTGAATGATGGGTTTGATTTAACTAAAATTTATCTTTTGTTGAGTACACTCAAGAATATAAATTTTAGAAGGATGTTAAGCTAACACATAAGATGTGTGAAGACAAATAGTTGTTACTTAATGATTTGGGAGTTGTATGGAGATACAATTGATAATATTATCTACCCAAATATTTTATTAAGGCTTGTTGAGTGCACTTAAAGTTTTAATAGAACAAATGGGATCCCAACCCACTAGGAGTCAAGCATGGATTTCATAAATTTTTTGTGAGATGGCCATAAATTTGAGTTAAACAGTTGGAGCATAATTACATTTAATAAAAGACCATGTTAAATTAATTGATTCATTCTATATGTTATGTTTTTACTTTTCATCATTTACATTTATTGAATCATGAGTAATCATATGTATTTGAGAGGCATACTAGATGCCACAACCAAACCAAATTTTCTTTATTGGCACCGTAAACTGGAAATTATTCTCAGGTATAAGAAAATTGATTATATCCTTGAGTAGCCTTTTCCAGAGACATATGATGATGACTTGACAAGGAAGATGTGGCTGCTGTAATAAACACAGTGATGATAATGGTACTGCAACTTGTGTGATGCTTGCGACTATGTCACTTGAGTCACAAAAACAACATGAGAGTATTGATAATAACACATGATTTTTCAGCTCAAAGTGTTTAATAATGAACATGTGTGGAAAGATATGAGATTTTCTAACAACTATACCAGTGCATAATGGTAAAAGAATCTCCGGACAGTGCTCATGTACTGAAGATGTTGACTATATTGAGAATCTATCTCAATTGAGTTCAATCATAAACCATGAACTAAGTATAGACTTGGTTCTGCCATCTCTGCCAGAGAGTTAATCATAATAAATTATGATTTTAATATGAATAAACTCGAATCCACACTATTGAGTTGCTAAATATGCTTAACACTGTTAAGCCCAATGACTAAGTTTGTAGTGGGCAAATCTTAGTCATAGATTCCTCTAGGGAAGTCTAAATGATGTTTTAGGAAAGCAACCAAGATGGCTAAGACAATCAAAACGAATAAGGACAATACCAAATCTAATGACCCTTATTATTATTTATAACACGTGATTTTTCATCTCAAGGTGTTGAATGATGAACAATCACATGTGGAAATATATGAAATTTCTTTGCAACTATACCAGTGCATAATGGCAGGAGAATCTTTAGTTGGTGTTCGTGTACTGAAGATGTTGACTATATTGAGAAGTTGTCTCAATTGAGTTTAGTCATAAACCATAAACTAAGTAGAGACTTGGTTATGCAATCTCTGCCAAAGAGTTATTCGTAGCTAATTATGAATTTGGATATGAATAAACTCGAGTGCACAATCATTGAGTTGCTGAACATGTTTAAGACTGTTGAGCCATATATCTATATTTGTAATGTGCAAATCTTAGTCATAGATTTTTCTAAGGAAGTCTAAATGATGTTTTAGGAAAGAAACCAAGATGGCTGAGATAATCAAAGCGAATAAGGACAATATCAAATCTAATGACCATTATTATCATTTCGGAATGACAGGTCATTGGAAAAGAAACTGCAAGGCTTATGTCTACTTCATTAACTTCTTGGATATTAGATACCAGATATGGATATCATATTTGTATAAATATGTAGAAACTAAATAGAAGTAAATCACTACAAAAGGGAAAAGTTGACACGAACATTGAAAATTAGCAAAAGTTGCAGCATTGTCTGTAGGAGCATATTTCTTGCCATTGCCTTTAGCCTAAGCTCCCACTCACGACCCATGTAACAAGCTACACCAAGTATTGGCTACAATTGAAAATGTCTTATAAATAAAATTTTCATTTATCCGTGATCTAGGCACATATAGCAACTTAGTATTAGAATTAGAGAAATGATACTTTGTATCCACCTTTACGAGAGCATTAAATAAATTTCATGTTTAGACATGAATTATTTTAATGTTAAGGACAATCATTGTTCCTTTTTATCTTGATAAGATTTTAATGGTTACGGTGAATTACAAAATAACATTTATATTCTAAATATTGAGTATTCTATAATGAGTATAGAAATGGAAAGGCATAAAAATAATAATCTGAATAACACATATATTTGGCATTGCAGATTTGATCACATAAATGAGAATGCAATTCCAAAATTACATAGAGATGTATATTTTGGTCAAATGATTTGGAATCATTGGACAAATACGAATTATGCATGTTAGGCAAGATGATCACATCTCTTTTTACTTGAAAATGAGGAATAGTTGCTAAGTTACTAAGCCTAATACATAGTGATGTATATATGGACCCGTATCAATTAATGCTAGATGAGGTTTCACTTATTTCATTATATTTACTGATGACTATTTCAGAAATAATCATGTATATTTGATGAAATTCAAGCATGAATTCTTTAAAGGTTCAAGGGATTAAAATTAGAAATAGAGAAACACATAGGTAAATGTATTTTCACATTAAGACCTGATTGAGGTGGAGAATATCTAAAATGAAGAGTTTTAGATTATCTAAGAAAGAATGAAATTTTCTCGCAGTAGATTCTTCCACATACATTGCAACATAATAGTGTATTTGAAATGAGAAATCGTACACTATTAGATATAATGTAATTAATAACAAGCCATGCAAACCTTCCAAAATCGTTTTGGGGTCATGCATTGATTGACACATGCTACGCACTAAATGTCTCATCTAAGTCGGTTGACAAAATTACATACAAGTTATGGAAAGACAAAATGTCCGCTTATCTCATATTCAAGTTTGGGACTAAGATGCGTATATAAAGCACACTGAATTGGATAAGCTTGAAGCTAAATTCGAAAAAAAATACATATTTGTGGGATATCAAAGAGAGATATTTGGATATCAATTCTATAATTATATTTAGAAGAAAGTCTTCATCTCAAGTCGTACCGTCTTCCTAGAAAAAGAATTTATTCTAGAAGAGAACTATAACACCCCAAATTTTCATGAATACTGGAGTGTTATAAAAAAATTCAATTTTCTTTGTATCAAAGATGGAACGATACTGGAATATCCATAAAATTAAACTAATCATGAAAATCTTGTATCGTTAAGAAAATAACATAATCACTAATTAAATAACATGTCTTTGACCGAATAAAACTAACTAATAAATTAAAGAAAAAAACTTAATGTTTAGTTTTCCCTCGAACTCTTGGCAGTCTGCGTCACCATCCGCCACAGTTTCAATCAACATGAACTAACCTGTAAATTTTTGTAAGAGTGAGTATTTAAAAATACTCAATACGTGCATTTTCCACATTCAATTATATAATAATAAAATAAACACTACATACCACTATTCTCTTATGGAATATATCAGTGACCAAGCGACACACACATCTTAGATCATCTTAAATTCCTGTAAAATCTCATGTCTCTTAATAAAGGACCCGAAGATCCACTGGTAATTCTTACATAAATTGTTGAATATAAAAGTATAAAAAAACAAACCACTTACACAAAAATTATCTTACCTTGATTGATAAATTTTTGAACAAAATAGGAATGCACGTTCCAAACTCTTTTCTCGAAATCGCTGCTTCGATGAATATGGGTGTATGCTTTGAAAATATTTTTTCTTGTTTTTAAATGGGTGCGAATAGGGTCCCCATTTTTCTGATTTCAAAACAAACAAGTGCAAAAGCTTTCTGAAATTTTCTATAGGTGAATGCTTGGGAACCCGTGAGCTGTATATAGGTTTAGGCTAGAGTAATTGATAAGTTTTAACTTAATCAAAATTGATTTGATTTAATCCCAATTAAGTTATCATTATCCATACATGCATCGTAAATATAAGATAAGGTAGGCAGATGTTAAGATAAGTTGGACTCTTAATTGCATTAGATATGAGGCCCTTTTTTTTTATACAAACAAGCAATTAATTAAACTCTTATTTGATTTCTATAAAAATAGTCTTTTATTATCTTTGATTTACCACAAATTGAGAATAGTGGTGGACGGCTTCAAATGGATTAGTAAATGGGAAAGATTTACATTTGGTCTTAACCACTAAAATATTTTTGCTTAATTACGATTAAGACTTAAAATTCTACTTTAACTAAACTAACAGAGGAAAACAAATTCTGGTATAAAGTGATGTCTAATTACTAACAAATGAATTAATCTCTTAAAATTCATTTATCCATAACTCTTTGATCGTTCTAAATTGGTTTGATCTAATCCAAATTGACTTTTTCTTGAGTCCGTGATGATTCATTTAAGAATTATCCAACGAGCCCAATATTAATATACTAAAACTCGTTCTATCAAATCTAATTATTTGACCCAAATTAAAATTAATATTATTTCACTTTAGTTACTCAACACTCAAAATTATAAACAATATAGCATATGGAACAAATAAATTTTTATTCTAGAAAATTTTCAGGTGTTACAAGAATAGTGGTAGTAAAATAGAACTTGAAGGAGTTGAAGAGTCTACAGGTATAGTCAACCAAGTAGATGAACCGAGTCTGATCCCACACCTATTGAGAGACAAACTCTTGATCAGGACATAGAGACTCCTGAGGACACTTCAAGAGATGGTAGGAGGCTATGGAATCTAAAATGAACTAAATATATGAAAACAAGGCTTGGACATTGGTCGACCCTCCGGTGGGATAAAACCCATATGTTGTAAATGGGTTTACAAGAAAAGATCGGTGTGGATGGAAACATCCATAAATATAAAGTAGGGCTAATAACAAAAGGTTATAAACAAAGGCAAGGAATTGGCTTTGATAAAACCTTTTAATCTGTAGCCATGCTAAAATCCATTTGGATTTTACTTGCAATAGCTGCATATCATAACTATGAGTTTAACAAATGGATGTCAAAATTGTATTCCTTACAGGAACTAACAAGAGGAAGTGTACATGATACAACTCGAAAGTTTTGAATCCAATAAGCTAACAAGGTATGCAAACTTAATCAATCCATATATGGATTGAAACAAGCCTCTTGGAGCTGAAATCTTGGATTTGATGAAATAATCAAAATGATTTTATAAAAAAATGAAGATGAACTGTGTATTTACAATAATATAGTGTGAACATTGTCGCATTCCTAATATTATATATATAAGACATATTATAGAAAACGACATCCATGTATTTCAATCGTTGAAACTGTGATTGTCAAATAATATCTTCATGAAAAATATGAGGGAAGCAACTTGATCTATAGAGATAGATCTAGAAGATTGCTTAACTCATCCTAATCTACATAGATAAAATCTTGAGAAAACTTTATATGAAGAAAATGAACTGAGAGTTCATAGATACACTGATGCTAACTTCTAGTCAGACTAGAATGATAGCAAATCTCAATTAAGATATTGGTTTACTCTTAAGCAGTGTGTTGGAAAAGCTCCAAATAGGAAATAACTGTTGATTCAATAGCAGAAGCCTTATACACCATTGCTTTAGAAGTAACAAAAATTGTGGTCTGAATCAAGAAGTTCATTAATGAACTTAGAATAGTTCCTAACATTATTGATCACATGCATCTACATTGTGATAACAATGGAGCCACCGTGCAAGTGAAGTAACTAAGATCTCATTAATGATCCAAACATGTGTTAAGACGATATCATCTTATCAGAGAGATAATGCAAAGAAATGAGGTAAGGAAAGAACGAATTCCCACAAGTTACTAAATTGTAGATACATTGACAAAGAGTTGTCACAGCATAACATGATCGTCATGTAAACTCTTATGATATTATATACATAATTGATTGGATCTAGTGCAAGTGTGAGTTTGTAAGTGTTATGCCCTACATCCAATCAATTTTGGACATAAACATTATATATAT
>CAIGRB010136674.1:48702-63070 GCA_903798255.1 Fraxinus quadrangulata
ATAATTGATGCAATTTTATGGCAGATTTATTATTTAATTAATATTCAATTAAATTAAATAATAGAGTCTGTAAATTTAAATCTTAATAATTTGTTAATCACAGGGATTTATGATTGTGAGATACAAATTACATATGATTGAATCTTAAATCGTTCGAGGTCGAATGTAATAACCAGATATGAATATCGTTATTACGGATAGACCATTACGTGTGGCATTTCTTACTTGTGAAGTAAGTAGTTGTTCTCACGAGATAAAGTGTGGTGACTTAAATGAACACGTGGATGTTTTGTTTAGAACAAAATATGGGAGACCCGCTGAGGAGATTCCACATGGTAATGAAATTGATCGTTGGACTTGAGGTCGTCATAGTGCATTATATGAAAACAATCATACTTTGATGATATTAGATGTTACTCTGCCAATAGTCGCTAATACAGCATCGCTCGAGTATGTCAAGAATCATATGAAGGTTTTGAATGATCAATAGAGAATTCGTCACTCTTATATAGTAAGAAATTATGATCTGCTAGCGAAATCCTTAGCCAAGGTATACTCATATGTTGAAAGAAAAAAAGAAACTCTAATTCTTTTATTCTTGTTCCCTGTGTGAATTTTCATTGAAGGTTGGACAATTGGACAGCTGTGAATTGTAAATCGTGATTATTCGTATTCCTAAATTAGTAAAAGAGTTTGCAAAATTTACAAAAGGTATAATTCTTTATGACAGTTTCTTTCTAAACACAAAGAAGATCTTTGGTGGGAATTGAAATTTATTTTTATTTTTCGCTGTACATATTAAGTAAATTTCCAACAGTGGTATCGTGGCATACTTTGTGCTTGTTGTAAATTGTTTTGAATATTTGGGAACAATCAAAGTTGATTGTTGTTTTTTTTCTTATTTTTAGCAATTAAGAAAATTTATATTTCATATTTTAAAATCTGTATAAAAAAATGGTCAAAAATCGAATCCATGTGTAGATGCCGGCAGCAGTGGTCGTTGCCAACGAATGAGTAGTCCATGTGCTGCGGGCATGTAGGGCATAGAAACGCTCTAAAATGGGGATAGAAACAGCTGCGACATCGCGACTGGGTGTTGAAAGGCGACAGTCGCAGTTGTTGCAGCAACGCTCGCCATTGGTGCAAGTTGTAGTGGCACTGCTGCCATACCCGATAGTACGGTCTTTAAATTTTCTGAACCTTATATGAGGTACAACTCTTACTTTCATTATAGCAGCACATACAGGAATATATACTTACCATCTTGGATAGGGGCTAATTGGTCAAGCAATTAAAAGAATGAAATATTATTTTAACTAATAAAAAATTTACTTAATTTAATTATTGACCATATCAACCATATTCTACTGGATTCTTACCGTGCATAACTAGTTTATTTTAGGGATGTTCGATCCTTGTAGAAGTCTTTACATAAGTGAAGAGGGTTATTAAGGGACGAACAAGTTTTGACAGAAAACGTTTTACATTCGACAAACCTATAGTTCCATGTTCAGAAGCATTGTGACCTACTCCAAATAGTTGTGTCCGGCTTGTGTTGTATTGAAATATCTTGAAGCAAAACTCGTGTTCTTCAAACATATTTGAACAGAACGCACCCCAATGAGAATGACATAATCCTATTCGAAGATCAGACTACTTGGTGTGAGTTAAGATTGGTAAATCTTAATCTAAGTAGTGATTGTGGTCGAATGCAATAGTGAAGTGGGGATAAAATCAAGATCGAGGGTTGGATTTCACTTCTTTGACAAGGTAAAAGAAATAAGAAAACAAGGGAGTTGTTCATTTAATTTTTTTTGATTGTTTTAGTTAATTTTGCTAAATTACTAAACCCGGATTATTGTATTTTTGTATATGAATAATGGATTAATTTACCACATTGTATCTCTGTTCTTCTTCATTTAATTTCGCAATAGCTTATATTTCCTAGAACACTAATTAATTAAAAAGTTTCAATCAGTTATGCTCATGAAACTGCCTGTAGAAAGTTCTAACGGACTTGCATATTCTGTCCGAATCGAGTAATTGAGACTAATTGGTTAATTAACTAGGTTTTAGCACTTATAGTATTGAGCTACATGACAACTCCAACCCTTGGCTTGAACATTGATTTACCCATTGAGAGACTAGGTGTACACTTTCAATTGTGAGTATTGTAGAAAAATGATATGCTCCAGTTCTATTTCAAAATTTGAGATGATTGGGGTTTTGGTTAAAAGGTTTGCACTAAATATTGACTATATATTAAGGTTATAATCCCAATTACTTGTTCTAATAGAATACATTACACTACTCGCTAAATTCGAGTCCAAAAATGCTAATTTCGTGGATGTATGAAAGTTAGCCTTCAGTAATTTGGACCTACCTATCACAAATATGGAGGAGATAATTTACCAAGGAAGAGAGTTGCCTTAGTGCTAAAGCAAAAGCTACAGTCTCCGAAGAAATGGAAAAAGATGAAAAAATATAAAAAAGGCAATGTTGTATCAAGAAACAAAATAAGTGTTACAATGTTAATGTCTTTGACACTAATAAGAAGATCCACATGATGTGTAAGTTTGACTTGTTTGGTTTAGGCTTTTTGTTGGAAATCAAGAAGTCAAGGACAATGTAGTAAAACTGGAAAACTTGTAAACCATCTTAGTTGATAAGTGTAGTTTCTACACTTATTCGAGGTCCTAAACGATGATATTTTACTATTCTTTGGATAAAATACTACCTAACTTGTGTTATATATCATTTTATAGATAAAACTCAACGTTTGATGAAAAATTGGAGAAAATAATGCAAATAAAGCGGAAAAGGACTCAATTGTATCAAATACAAAGTTTAGAGACTGAAATGTAAATACTCAAAAGTTTCGTTGAACCTCACAATGAAGATTTGAGAATTTTAGGCATCAATTGGATGAGGAAAGAAGACAAAGGGATGAAATATAGTCTAAGTATCATCACATATCAACTTCCAGTCGAAAAAGTTACGCTTCGGATTTTCAGGTTCACATTTAGACCCAATTTTGGCATAGCAAACTTTCGAATTGGAAAACTGATATTTCTACAAGAACTATATCCCTCTGAGTTAGATTTTCAACTCACTTTGAATCACCTCAATCGGATAGCAAGAGAGAAAGTTATGATAAAAATACAGAGAGTTATTCAACTATCGAAAATTAGGCTAGGCGCGCGCCCTCACCTGTAGGAGAGGCGCGCGCCCAAGACGGCGAGGCTGCCCAAACCCCCCAAGGTGCATAGCCTAGGTTACACTAGCCACGCGCCTCAAGGCAAAAAGGGAAAAATCTAATTTTCCTTATTTTTGTTTTGGTAACAATTCAATGCAATCCTTTTGGCATTCTTTAAATACCAAGCTCGACCAGAACATGGGAGACCTCCATTAGACCTAAATTTTATCATATTCTACATATTTTGAAGGTGGGGAACAAGTCTATACATCAATTTAGGGTGAATCATATAAGAATTTTGAAGATTCATAGCTCAGTTTGAAGATTTGAGTCAAGAATATGATTTTTTTTCCTACTTCTTCTATCTTTCTTATTTACGGGTGATTTTTTCCAATTATTATTGTGTAATTTAATTATAAGAATGTTAGGCTAAGTTTTTCATTGTATTAGATGAATGATGAACCCTATTGTTTGTTTATTCTAATTCAAGGCAATTAGTTTAGTATTTCTTATTTTTCTTGATTGGTTTTGCATTCCCATTGAACTATTTGATTGCTTGATCACCAATTAGATAGTAAGTTACTTTTTGTAGTGTATGAATACTCACAATAAGTTTAGAACACGGCAAAATCAACATATGAACAATATGTATTAGGAATAATATCTATGGCATGTGCAATCATGTGTGATAAATTCTGTAATTCAATGCATGTTTTTCATATGAATTCGGATTAGGAATAGGACCGGGCCGTGTTAAACATAAGTTTAATATATCTTAGAAAAGAATATTGAATAACAATGGATTATCAATTGTCTTGAATGTATGAATTTACTAAATTAAGAAGTAAGAATTTAATTAAATAGCAATGTCGAGATTCACAATTCCAATACAAACAAACACATATTAAATAAATTCTTTATTTGTTTTCTTAGTTTATGATTAGTGTAGAAAATATACAAACCGTATCTTTTGATTTCATTACACTTCGAATTTAATAGTAGCATTGAATTAAAAATTAGACCTTATTTTTCGTGGGAACGATACTCTTAACTCACAAATCTTATTACTTGTACAACAATCCCGTACGCTTGCGGGTTTCACCCAAACAAGTTTTTGGCGCTGTTTTCGGGGACTAACAGATTTAACTTTAGTTTTGTAATTTCTATTTAATTTGAATTTTTTTTATTTTTCTTTTGGTTCTTTTACGCTTTAATTATGATACCTGATTTCTTCTTGTTTTAATTTTTGTAAGTTTTCACCAGTTTATACAAGATCCTGACGTGAACGAGATACTCTATATAGATCCCGAAATCAAAAGGACTTTCAATCACCACCGAAGAGAACAAAGAAGAACGAGGGTAATGGCTGAGAATCATGATCAGATTCAAAATGCATTGCAGANAAAAAAATAATATGGATGAAACAGAGGCTAAGTTGTAATTTAAACAACTAGTGCATCTACACCACGACTAGCCTATGGCTATCAACTAATGCCTAAGGCTAGCTAGCTAGCCACCTCTAGAATGGTACTTTGGACCACATGCGCCCACAGCATGGTCCCTACCCAAGCTCGCTCACTTAGTAAATGTCTCGTTGGACTCTTTAGAGGTGCACATTACACTTCACACGCATGCATCATCGTGAGGAGTTGAAGAGCCCTATAGTTTACAAAAATGGCACTATGGTTCGATGAAACAATGGACTGGTGGGTCATTGATGTGGCACTCGCATGGTAGTTACATGATAGTGGTTCAAGGTGCAATTGACAAGCACGTACATTGTGTCTATATAACATAGGGTGTGGTGAATGGATGCGTCTTTTTCTATGCAACGAGTGTACATTGAAGTGTCATGAGCCATCGTGAATGTGTGCAATTTGGACCGTACAATATGAAATGGTACAATCTTAATGTTCAGATTTATCCAAACCAAATGGTGCATCCATTCGAAAAAGACATTTAAAATTTTATATATAGGGACCTCTAATTCCAGATTTCGACACATCAAATCAATTTCGAAATTAATTGATTTCTAATTTTTTTTTTCTCTCCAATATGTTGTCCAGATTATTTATGAGCAAGATTTTATGTTCAAATAATTTTCGAGCGTTTCTTTAGTTCTTATTTCTATTGCATTCAATAAGAGAAGTCAATACTTTTGTTCAACCAACAAGGATTGTATGATGTTGTACTAACTTTGAATGAGCATTATATATTGGGAGATGGACATTCGATAAATTGTGTTGGCATCAGAGTAGGTGCCAAAATTTGTCTTAAGGAGATTTGTTTCGACATACCTTTCACTTCATTTATTTTATTCCATGTCCCTTTTTCTATTTTTCGTTTGATTGTGTTAGTCAATATTTGCCAACAAATGAATAGGGATGATAAAACGGAAAAGATAAACTAATTAGTAAGAGAACACGATGAAATGAGTTAATCCTCCTTGAAGGGAGTTGGTGAGATTAGAAGGATGATCTTTGTTCAGCAAACTCTCACAAGCGTACATGACCTTTAACAAGTAATAAATTAAATGAGTTAAGAGTATCATTTCACAAGGAATAAATTCAATTTAATTTTATTAGTTTCGTGTGGAATTCGAAATATGTAACACAAAAGAGTTTTTTATGTTGATTATTCTAAATCAATCTAAGAAAGTTATAAGAATTTGGTTTTTATCAAATTATGGATGATTGTATTGCATTTCGAGTCCACCTATTACTATTTACTTCAATACTTAATTATGTAATCTAGTACCATTCATGCATTCTTGACAATCGATAAATCTATAATATAAAATTTTGTTTTCCAAGACAAATTAAATATATCATAACCACGACCCCAATTTAGTCCTAACCCGAATTCAAATTATTAGAATGCATTAAATTTTAAATTATCTATATGATTACACACGTAATAAATGTTATTTCTAACATCTATTAAATATATGTTAATTTTGTCAAATTCTAAACATTACAAGTCTCCCAACACTACAATAAGCAATTAATTATCTAATTGGTGATCATGCAATTAAATAATATAACGGATATGCAAAATTAATCAAGATATGCTTAACTACTAATCTTAAACTAAAATAAATAAACAATAGGGTTCATCTTCATCCAATATAAAAAAGATCTAACCAAGCATGATTTTCATATAAATTATAAGAAGAAAAATGGAAAAATATCACCCATATCATGAAATAATACAAAAGTTATTGATCTCTAAGTCGAATGTTGAAATCTTCAATTTTTTGATATAATTGACATTTAATTCTTGCTCTTCTCTCTGAAAATGGTGAGTTGGGCCTTTTTTTCAAATACTAGTGAAGAGAACGTGCGTTGCACGTTAGTTGATTATTGTCGACAAGATAGAAATGATTTTATTTTGGAATTGATGTTGGTCGATGGTTTCTTTCATATGATAAAGCATGAATGGATTATTTTTTCCCGAAGTATCCAACAACAATGATGTTCCCACTCGATACAACCTAGCACCTTTCTCATACTTAGCACTAATTTTAAGTTGTAAAACATGTTGATGCATTACAAGTGATTGCACCTATCCAGAAGGAACATAGGTTGGCATCTCAAGTAGGGATGGAGCAAATTGGACCCCTTGAACATGCTCAATCTAGAAAAAAGAAGAGTAATTTTTAGAATCAATGGAAGAGTCTCACAAGTCGATTTTATGCATCTTGTGCACATCAGAGTGTTGTGCTATAGGCGGCCATCATTGCATCCTCTACATACTCCCGAGAAGAAAAAATGGTAAGAAATTCTATATGATTATTCAATTATAATCTCAATAATCTTGAGTAGGGGACAATGAAATATCGATTTTTTAGTAGATGAAGTCCATTCGACAAAAAATATCGCATTTCTAAATTTGATCAAATCTGTCATATTGAAGATCAATTCAAAATCTGGTGGCACATTGTCATTAAGTACTGAGAAAAATAAATAATCCGATGATAATCTAGAGATGCGGCCAGTAAGCAAAATA
The DNA here is from genome assembly GCA_903798255.1 of Fraxinus quadrangulata. Lineage (NCBI taxonomy): Eukaryota > Viridiplantae > Streptophyta > Magnoliopsida > Lamiales > Oleaceae > Fraxinus > Fraxinus quadrangulata. The sequence continues at coordinate 55,907 of CAIGRB010136674.1, forward strand.
TTTGACATGCAAAAGTATTCGAACCTAGATATTTTACTTAAAAGAGACGTCATAAATTAATCAAATACGATGCCAGAGTTCTCCAGTGGCATAAAATTTCCGTTCACTTGGCTATCATTGCTATGTCCAACATGAGAAGCATCCTTCGAACCTATTTCTGAGACACTTGATACATCATATTTACTTCCACTCTTTTCTTTTACATCAGCCAATTCTGGAGCTTTTGTATATGTAGATGAAGCATTTCCATCTCACCAAACTAACAAATATAAAAATCTAATCAGTCGCTAATTAAAATTAAACAAACAATTAATTTCACATTTGACAACTGAAGTAATATCTATATCTTAATCACCTGTATTTGACAATCAAACCACAACTGATTACATTTTTCTGTCCGCTCTTGTAATTCAGCTTGTAAAGTACGATTAGCAGTTGACTAAAAATCATCCATTCCTGAGCACAAGTCATCCAAAATTGTGCTTCTCTTACCTGCTCATCTTTCAAAAGAATGGTCTCTTGAGCAATCCTATTTTGAATGCAAAGAAAAACCCAATTGCAGGAGTCAGTAAGCACAAATTTCATGAGGACATGACCAATGATTTCAAGAAAGCATTGACTGAGCATAGACTGCTCCAAGGCAGATTGCAAGCAGTTTAAGAAGGCTAGGTAAAATTAAATGAGTTGTTCAATGTCATGGATCAATCTTCAGTCAATAAGGTGTTTAAAATTTTTATCAAAGAATAGGAAATTATATAATGAACATTTATGTGCTTCAGGAAAAATTGGCGAGTGAGTTCCTGCAACTCCATGAATTGTTGCTCTTTGTCCTAAATACGTTCCTTAATATCATGAATTCGTTCAATATGTTCTGTTTTTTCAGCTTTAGATTTATCCCTCTCTCCCTGCAGAAGGATGTCATTCATCATCATTGTTGTAGCCTTCATCGTGGTCTTCATTGTAGCCTTCATTCAAGTTACAATCACCAAACCTCATAAAGTTATGAAAAAGTGAGGGCAGATAGATAAACTGATTGAAGACGTCTCTAGCCATGCTTTCAGTAGACATAATAGCAGTAAACAACACAACACATCACATCACAACACAACACTACACAACAGAAAACAGAACAATGCTATCAGAAAAATCAAGTACACAAGTAAAAGGAGGTAAGGATCCTACTACCTTTTATCATTTACTTTGCAACACAATGCTATCAGAAAAATCAAGCGTCCGATAAAGCATAAGCACACTAAAGACATCAGTGCACATTTGCCAGCCAAAATATACCATCTTAAACGCCACTAAAAAAATAATCTTGATGTCTATATGTTGCCAGTCAGATCCCAAAAGAAACTGAAAAATGAATGGCTTAACCAGCTAGATAAATATCATAAGTAAAGGTAAACCTAGATTCAACATAAAAATACTACTCTGAGATGGGATTAAAGAAGTGAGGAATGTAGTTTTCGTCCATGCCAGTATAAGCACCGTTGCACAAGCAAAACTGATGAGGATATACGAAAACAAAGGTAGCAAATGGTATCATGGTTTCATCCAATTATATTTAATAGCAGAACCCAACCACCTTAGCTCAAAATTTACAAGACTTCCATTGTAAATAATATATTCTCATATAGAATTTCCTTCTCACTAACTTAAGTATTGAAAAAGCGACGAGGACACATCACGGCACATTTGTTTCAAGTATTGAAGATTCTATTCGTGTTCATCTTCCATCGTCAAGCTCGAGATTTCTCAAGTGCGGATTTTTGGTAGTATCAGATCTGATATAAAGTAAGCTTGCCCTTAAATTAGCAAGTTTATTGTGAAGAAGTCACAAATAGATATGATATCCACTTGTTCACTCCCCATGTTAATCTACCAAAGTAAAGTAAATATGAATAGAAACAAATCGAGAAAAAAAAACCCTGATTTTCATGATATTAAGAGCAGCTTCTTTGTCTGGTACAAGAAATTGCTTGGAAAAAAAAAAAAAAAAAAAACTTCAACTTTGATGTGAGAAACTCCATAGGAAATATTGCTCCAAATATATGGCTTCCATTAGGCAAAATTACATTTTTCTTTGTTGCATTTTTTCTTCCTTTTGGGACTTTCGAATGTGGTTATACGTGGTTAACGTATCATTTTTTACAGGAGCCATCAATCTGTTGACCTAACAATCTATCTAATCGAGTGGTCAACATATCCTATTCACCTAGTCGTCACCTACACATCAGAACATACCATTTGGGTGCAAATATTATCATCCCAAAAAAAAAGTCTGAAGGTCATTTGCACTTTAACTATGAAGTCAACTACCCAAAAGGAATATAATGAGTGCAAGAGAGAAAGGTGGGAGGATATTTGACTAAGGTTTAAAGTGTACATACTATAAATGTAAATGGACTCGCCTATTTATGGAGGGAGGGAAATGGGACATTCAACCGAGCTAAAGTAGATGAGTATGTTGTTCAATTTTATCCGACCCAATTCAATTGACATGTGCAGTCAGTCAATGTTGAACCCACTCCATGTGCACGCCATGTAATTAATAAATATAACAAAATTTATTGTAATAGTGCTTATGTAGTTAATTTATTTGTTCAAGTTGTAGAACTTGACTAGTTGGAGGCACTTTCCACAAAAACACATGTACAAGAGCAAAATAATAATGGTCGTCACAATGCAAGTACGAATCGGATGTTTATTTCATAACATAATAACTAACACTAAAATTACATAAAACGTCAGCAATCAATTATATTTTAATATTCATGTATGAATCGAATGTTAATAGAAGAGTCACCTTCAAAATCCATATACTATCAATGTAATCCTCAACAACCTCCGTCCATTGCTCCAATTCTTCATCATTTTCATCGTCGTCATCATTATACTCGAAATTGAAGTTTCTCAAGGGCTCTGCATTGGAGTCCCACCGCCGGGACCTGCAAACAAGCGGCCGCAATTCGCGGAGGGAACGGTGATCGGATAAGGATTTTCTGGTGGTGAGCAGTTGGGGCGGCGGCGGCGGCTGCGGTGGTGAGGGAAATAATGTAGAAGAGAAATAAAGAGATATGCCATTAGAGGTTTTCATTTGTGCCAGCATTTCTGCACCATAATAATATCGCTGTGTTGAGAATATTATTTTATTTTATTCGGCAGTCACACCATTTAGATTTTATTAAATTGGTGGGTAATAGAAAATCATTTACTTTAGCCCTATTTGGTGTCGATTAAAATCAAAAAATTAGTAGATTTTAATATAAATTTATAAAATATGTAGTTGAAAAGTTGGGAATTTCATAAATGTGTAATTAAAATTAATTGTTGACTTGATTTAAATTAAAATTTTAATTTTAATTTTCACCAAACAAGGAAATATTTTGTTCTATTCAATTAGAGCAATGTCATCAGACTTGGATTGTAACCCCAGAGGGGCTACCTAGCGTTATTTATTCAATTATGCATGTTTAGCCCATGTGGTTATTAGTTCTCCATTTTTAAAAATTAATTTTTTTTAATTTCATTTTCAATTTCACATTTTTTCGATAAAATAATTTTGTATGTAAACTTAAAATTTTCCTTACTTTTTAATCTCACATTTTTTAAAATAATAATAAATAAATAAATAACTCATTTTCAACCACATATTTTATGAAATGCACAATTTTTATCAATTTATCAATTATTATTCTTTATCAATTAACTAAAAATCTTATTTTACCGAAATCAACCACGGTAATGGTATTATAGGTTAGGGAGAGATCAGGGAAAGTCGCCTAAAAGGGTGGTGTGTTGCTGGTCAAAGTCAGAACCCCCTAACCACAAAGAAACTCCAATTCCTACATATGCAGTATCAAACAAAATTTCCGAAAACATAAGCAGAAAACGCGGATGTTATTCTTATGCATTTCTATTTTTTATATAATAAATACAAAAACAATAACAACTCCATCCCTTTTCTCCTCTCCTTATGTCTCATTCTTGATCTACCTTTTTTGATATTACAAGGAAAAAACTCTTTCTTTAAACATAATATCTTTCATCTTTGATTAATTATGGTATTGGGTTTTTGAGTTGCTGCGCCGTATTCTGATTTGCTGATTTAAGGTCTTTATTTATTTGTTTCTGATGCAGTTCTGTTTATATACAATGTATTTCTTGAAAACCCATTAATTATTTTTTGTTGTTTTGTGCATATTATGTTAGGTTAATGCAGTTTTTCTCTTGCGGAACTATTGATTGTCTTTTGCTTCTTTTTTTTTTTTTTTTCCTTTTTCTTTTTGTTGTTTTTTTGGTGCATGATACAGATTGGTGGTGTCCGAATCTTTTGATGACTGCATAAAGTTTGGAAATTGTGATGTGGGTTTTGAAATTGAGGACAAAATAGGATTGAAACTGCTGTTAAATGAGAAAAACACATTAACGACGAATGGACATTTTGATTGCTAGATCAATAGGGTGAAAAAATAAATAAATAAATATAATTACGAAGATAATATGTAAATGCAATGGTGACAACTACATTGAAAAAGATTGTGTCTCCTTGTTGGAAGCCTTACGTTGAGGATGATGGAGATAATAGCAGAAATAGAGGGGGTGACCTAAGTGGACGGGTGGAGGGGTTGTTGTGGTACAAAGATTCAGGACATCATGTCAATGGGGAATTTTCTATGGCTGTAGTTCAAGCCAATAATTTATTGGAAGATCAGAGCCAGCTGGAGTCAGGGCCAATGAGCTCCATCGAGTCTGGTCCTCACGGGACATTTGTGGGAATTTATGATGGGCATGCAGGTCCTGAAGCATCCGTATTTATCAGGAATCGACTTTTCCAAAATATCAAGAGTATTCTTCTTCTCCTTGCTAGATTATTTATTTCTTGTATTAGTTTCAAATCATACATGCACATTTACAGATTTCGACAATGATAATTGTATGGTTCTTTTGGCATTTTGGCTTTGTGTTGCACTGAAGATGATATTCTCTTGTCCAGAATAGAATGTAATTAACTCTCAATTTCCATTTCAAATGGAGGGCTGCCACGGTCATTTCTATTAAATAGCATTACATAATCTTGCTTCTGCTTATCTCCTACTTTAGGCCACCTGCATCCTATTCCACATGTTATTCCAATTAGCAGTTCATTTTTGTGGGAATGAGGTAGAACAGAACATTTATAGAAGTGATAATACACGGTCAAACTTTGGCGAAAAAGAAGAAAGAATATTTAGAGAAACTTTATCAAAAGATTGCTTTTTGGTAATTGTAAGAACTTTCGAAGGTTCCTTCGTAATATGGATTTGGAACATATCTTTTGTAAGGGATAACTTGCATCTTTTATACTGTTTTGGACAAGTTGGAATAGAATATCAGACTCGAGTTATAGTAAATATACCAGTCCATTAGGGAAAGCTGCATAATTTTCCATACAAATTATACAAAATAAAATATCTTTTCTTATTTTCCCATCATACTTAACTTTTGGAAGTACACAAATATTTAGTTAATCTAATCATTACAATTGATGAACCATCTAAGAAATATTTTTAAGAACTTCTTGCATTGTAGCTTTGCCCGACAGCTGAGAAGTAAGTAATTTGTTAGAATCTAACTTAACTATATTTCAGCTGTAAGATTAGAGACTTTTTCTGAGGTATGTTATCGCAAGTCCTTATATGCTTCTAAAGCTTTCTAATATCATGCATATACTTACTTGACAGTTATTTGCAATGCAGAACTCACATCAGAGATTCAAGAAATGTCGGCTGATGTCATAAAAAGGGCATATTTGGCTACAGAGGAAGAATTTCTTTCCTTGGTTAAAAAGCAATGGGATATTAAACCACAAATTGCGTCTGTTGGATCATGTTGTTTGGTGGGCATTGTATGCAGTGGGCTGTTATACATTGCCAATGCTGGAGACTCTAGGGTGGTCTTAGGAAGACTAGAGAAACCTGAGAAAGAGGTCAAAGCCATGCAACTATCAGCTGAACACAATGCAAATCAGGAATCTGTTCGGCAGGAATTGCATTCATTGCATCCTGATGATCCACAGATTGTTGTTCTAAAGCACAAGGTTTGGCGCGTGAAGGGTATAATTCAGGTGATTTCTCTTTGTTTTATTTTCATGTCATTCTATCGTGTTTGGAAGATACCTCTTCCTGTTGTTGAGCTTGAATTGCAAAAATATCTCAAATTCAAGATGTAATTTCTGTAATTGTTACATTCTTCAAATGTAAAGCCATTTGGATTTTTAAGTTAACATCTCATTAATCGGTGTGGTACCTTCTGGTAATTGTTGGCTTACTTCACCATGCTAATTTAATCTTTATCTTTTAATTTTGATGCTAGTGTATTTTATTTTTCTTTTTGGGGTTGTTTGCATTTGTTTTTAATTCAAGGTAGAATAGGAAGGCATGAGAGTGCAGTTACCATAGAAAACCATATTGTTTCATAAAGTGGTTGCTTAAGGCATCTAGGTTGGACTATTGACTAGGAAGTAGGAATTGAAAAAGACGTAATGCATAGGGTTAGAGCTGGCTGGATGCAATGGAGAAATGCTATAGGATTTCTACGTGATAAAAAGATTCTATTAAGGCTAAAAGGCAAGTTTTACAGATCAGTGATTAGACGGCTATGCTATATTGTTGAGTGTTGGGCCAACATGTCCATAGTTTTTGTAGTTGTGAAGTAAAGTTTTCAGTCTCCGGATACTTTCTATATGATTGAACTTCACAGATATTGCTTCTTAATAGGAAAAGCATGCCCATGAGGTCGCGGAGGCATGTCCCTTCTACACAGCAGTTAGAAACACAGAGTAAGAACAAGCACTCAGGGGGCTTTAAAGGGAGCGACGGTGTGATGGGAAACCTTAGCCTGTGTTGCTCTTTAGCTGCCAAGTATCGGTATTGCAACAAAAGGTGGACCTTCATTTGCTCACCCTTTAACCAAGGCCTTGTTAGTAGCGACAAACGCGAGAGGATTGGTTTCTTGAAGAATATCGAGCACATCCTTCCAGAGCCTCAACCAAGCAAATATTCTTTCTTTCTTAGGATTAGGATCTTTGTAGAAAGGTAGGTTGCCACGATTGAATCATGGAGTAGATTGCATCACATACTCCGCCATGGTTGTCCGTGTAGACCATCCCCATGGGGGTGG
>CAIGRB010136683.1:0-35485 GCA_903798255.1 Fraxinus quadrangulata
ATCTACTTTGGAAGGAGCGTTGTATCTTGGGAGACAGACATCCATAATCCCGTTTGCACTTAATTGGGGGGCGAAATCTGTCTTAAGGAGATTTGCTTGGCATACCTCGCTTCATCTTCATCTTCTTCTTTTCATTTTCTTTTTGTTTATTTGTTCTTTCGATTGAGTTAGTCGTCTAAACGACAACACTTAATAAGGTTAGCCTTCTGTCTTTTTATTATTATTATTACTATACGAGATACTTTATATTTTATAACTATTAGATCAAATTGATTTATACATTAAACGTTGTTTAACGCTATATGTTTTAATAAATTTTACATATTGTGATCATTATATATCGGTTACATAATTATTATAATGTTTTTCATGTATATGTTAATCCATTTAATGATTTTGACACTTTTAAATTATTTAATACTCTAAAATAGTTTCATATTTGTTATTTGATTCAAATGAAAAAATCGATAGCAAACAAAACTGAATTTATTATCCATAAATTAATATTATGTATTATTTTCAAATTATTATTCTACTATTATGACTTTATTAATTTAACATTTGAATAAAGTGAGTATATAAATGACGTCAAATTTGTGTTAGCAAACATTTATTTACAAGCATATTGAAAGAGTGGTATTAACATGATTTCAATGCTATTTCTGATATTATCATTTTCATGGTATAATACATGTTTAATTAGATAGATAACTTACTATTTAAATTAATTAACTGAAAAAAAATGCATTTCTTTGCCAAAAGAAATGTGTATTACCAAAAGCACTTCGGAGTAACATGTTCTGTAGCTACTGTTTGGTCCTTGTGCATCAATTTCTAAATATTTTAGTGTTGGAATCTACTTAATCATGTATAGCAAAAAATAAAACAGACTTCAATTTTCACCAATGATCTTTTTTGTGCTTAGATAGAAATTGAGATAGAAAATTATGCTTTGGATGAATTCCTTGAAGAATGGTTCTGACCTGCAATCCACAGCTGTCCAATTATCCAACCTCCAATGAAAATTTACACAGGAACAAGATTGAGAACTATGAGTTTTGTCTTTTCTTGTGCTAGCAAGAATATAATTGTATTGCGTTATGAATTTTCAAACCCTAACAGTCTATTAATAAAAGTTCAAGTGGACTTTGCTCATCTTTTAAACTTAACTTAGTTCAATATTTAATTAATCCAATTAATTAATTCGGATCTAGTAACCATCAACCAAATTAATTAATTATCCAACACTTGTTAATTAATTAATTGGTGAATCTCATTCTTTTAGTTCTCATTTTGTGTGTGCCACTGATCTTGATCAAGATACCTAATGGTGTGAATTATTATTTTGATCTAATAAAAATCGATAAATTAAACTATTCATTTTTAATTTATCACCAATTCACAAACGTCGTCACAGATTGATATCTAGTAATATGTCAGGAAAATACATGTGATGGGAAATATCACATGTTGTATGACAAAAACTTATTTGCTTACCGTGAAACTATAATCATTTCTTCAATATGATCCGATCAATTACGAGATATGGATATATGTCAATCTCAATTATCGATCATATCTTTCATCCCACTATTAAGTCAATATAAGTCGAAAACTCGAAAAATATAAATCGAAAACTCTTTTTCGACTTATGCGTACACATTGGCCAATGATTTCATTATCAACTTAACTAATAAAATATAGATCATAATATTTTTCTAAGAGTAATGAATCACATTCACAACTTTCATATGATTCTTCACATACCCAAATAATGTCATATTAGTGACTCTTAACAAAGCAAGATCCAATATCACCAAAGTATTACTGTCCTCATATAAGGCAATATGATGACCTCAAGTCGAAGAACCAATTCTACTATTGATCATTAGAGATTAACCACTGACACTCACAAAGTTATCCATGCGGAATCTTCACAACGAGTACGTGTTCATTTAGTTGTTACCACACTTTAACTTGTGAGATCAGCTACTTACTTCACAAATAAGAAATGACACACATGATCTATCTGTAATAACGATATCAGTATTTCGTTATTACTTACGTTCACGTATGATTTAAGATTCAATCATATGTAATTTGTATATCACATTATTAGAATAGTAATTCAAATAAATAATAGATATTGCCAAAATAAATGCATTAAATGTATTAAAAGTATTTAGAACCTAAATTGATTGGATTTAGGGCATAACACTTACAAACTCTCACTTGCACTTGATCAAATTACTTATGTATTTAATATCATAAGAGTCTACATGACGATCATATTTATACTGCAAACAACTGCTTTGTCAATGGATCTACAATATCATCTATAAGAATTCAATCTATTTTTTTGTTATTTCTTTATATAATCTCCCTGATGATATGGTACCGCCTTAGTACATGTTTAGATAGTTGATGAGGCCTTAATTCCTTCGCTTGCATGATGATTCCATCTTTATCACAGTATAGAGGTATGAGATCAACAATGCTAGGAACAACTCCAAGTTCATCATGAACTTCTTGATTTGACAGCTTTTTTTGCTACTTCAGAAGCAGCAATGTACCCGGCTTCAATGGTTGAATCAGCGATTGTCTCCTGTTTGGAACTTTTCCAACTAACCGTTCTGTTGTTGAGAAACACATATCCAGATTGAGGTTTGCTATCATCCTTGTGAGGTTGGAAGGCAGTATCAGGCCTTGTTTGTTTACAGCTTATGGGTTTTATCCCATCAGGAGGGTCGATCAAGGTCCAAATCTTATTTACATACATGCAGTTCATTTCAGATTCCATGGCCTCCTGCTATCTCTTTGAGTCAACACTTGACTTTGCTTCGGCATAATTGATAGGTTCATAATCTTCGATTAGTAATCGTGAATTCGTACCTTATAGGAGGTCCTTAGGAGTCTCTATGTCTTGATCAAAAGTTTGTCCCTCGGCAGTTTTGGGATGAGACTTGGGTTCATCTAATTGGTCAACAATATCTGTGGATTCATGAATTTCTTCAAGTACTAATTTGCTCTCACTACCCTCTCCCAGAATGAACTCTTTCACTAGTAATATGGCATGTTTTAAGATTACCACCTTTTTCTCAGTGGGATTATATAATTGATATCCAATTGTCTCTTTTGAATATCCCACAAATACACATTTATCGGATTTAGTCTCAAACTTATCCGATTCAGTGCACTTCACATAAACGTCACAGTCACAAACTTCATATGAGATAATTTCGGCCTCTTCACTTTCCATAACTCTTATAGAGTTTTGTTAACTAATTTAGATGGAACACGATTCAGAGTGTAGCATGCAACAATTAGTGCATAACCCCAAAACAATTTTTGGAGGTTTGCATGACTCATCATTGATCGCACCATATCTAATAATGTGCGGTTCCTCCGTTGAAATGCACCATTACACTGCTGTATGTGGCAGAGTCAGAGAATTTCATTCTCTTTTAGATTTTCTAAAAACTCTCATTTTAGATATTCCCCATCTCGATTTGATTTTAGTGTGAGAATACCTTTATTTATTTGTTTCTCTACTTCAAACTTGAATTCCTTGAACTTTTCAAGCGTTTCATGTTGGATTTCTTCATATATACATAACTATATTTAGAATGATCATCAGTAAATGTGATGAAGTAAGAGAAACCACCTTAAATGGTGATTGACATGGGTCCACATATATCAGTATATATTAGGCCCAATAATCGCAACTCTTTCTCATTTTCCAGTAAAAAAGAAAATTTGGTCATTTGCCTAATAGGTATGATTCGCATTTATCAAATGATTAAAAATCAATTGATCCCAAGTATCCATTTCTATATAACTTGAAAATGCATTTCTCATTTATATGACCCTCGTCTACAATGCCAAATATATGTATTATTTAGATAATCACTTTTATGCTTTTATTTTTCTATACTCATAATAGACGACTCAATGTCAATAATGTAAATACAATTTTGTAATGCACAACTATAGAAGATTCCATCTCAATAAAAAGAACGACGATTGTTCTTAACATTAATTGAAAAATCATTCATCATGAAACATGAAATAAAAATAATGTTTGTAGTAATGGTGGGAACAAAATAGCAATATTCTAATTCTAGTGCTAAGCTCGAAGGTAATGGTAAGTGTTGACCTATGGTCGAACTTATGTTTTGATTATAAAAAACAAAGTATGTTTATTTCTAACATTTATATTTAAGTATTCATTGTTACATGTTGTGCACTTAATCAAATTGGAGACAAAACGAAAAGTTGCAGATCAAGAAAGCTCAAAATGGAAATCGGTCATTCACAATCGAGTACTTATGCCAAATCAAACGAAAACAAACATTGCGCAATTTCATAATTAGGCACTTGCGCAAAATCAATCGAAAACATTGGAACTAGATGTTTTTAGCTCATTTGTAAAGGTAAAACATTTTATCTCAACTTTTTTCTTGTAAACTCATTTACAGCTTATGGGTTTTATTCTATCAAGAGGGTCGATCAAGGTCCAAATCTTATTTACATGCATTAAGTTCATTTCAGATTCCTTGGCCTCCTGCTATCTCTTTGAATCAACACTTGACTTTACTTCGACATAATTGATAGGTTCATCATCTTCGATTAGTAATCGTGAATTCATACCTTCTAGGAGGTCCTTAGGAGTCTCTATGTCTTGATCAAAAGTTTGTCCCTCAACAGTGTTGAGATCAGACTCAGGTTCATCTAATTGGTCAACATTATCTGTGGATTCATGAATTTCTTCAAGTACTTTTTGCTCTCATTACCTTCTCCTAGAACGAACTCTTTCACTAGGAATATGACATGTTTTAAGTTTACCACCTTCTTCTAAGTGGGATTATATAATTGATATCGAATTGTCTCTTTTGGATATCCCATAAATACACATTTATTGAATTTGGTCTCAAACTTATCCGATTCAGTGCACTTCACATAAGCGTTACAGTCCCAAACTTCATATGAGATAATTTCGGCATCTTCACTTTCCATAACTCTTATAGAGTTTTGTTAACTAATTTAGATGGAACACGATTCAGAGTGTAGCATGCAACAATTAGTGCATAACCCCAAAACAATTTTTGGAGGTTTGCATGGCTCATCATTTATCGCATCATATCTAAGAATGTGCAGTTCCTCCATTGAAATGCACCATTACGCTGCTGTATGTGGCAGAGTCAGAGAATTTCATTCTCTTTTAGATTTTTTAAAAACTCTCCTTTTAGATATTATCCAACTCGATTTGATTTTAATGTGAGAATACCTTTATCTATTTGTTTCTCTACTTCAAATAATACCTTTACCTATTTGTTTCTCTACTTCAAGCCTTTCTTTCTAGAACTTTTCAAGTGCTTCATGCTTGAACTTCATCAGATATACATAACCATATCTTGAAAGATCATCAGTAAATGTGATGAAGTAAGAGAAACCACTTTAAATGGTGATTGACATGGGTCTACATATATCAGTATGTATTAGGCCCAATAATTGCAACTCTTTCTCATTTTCCAGTAAAAAGAAAATTTGGTCATTTGCCTAATATGTATGATTCACATTTATCAAATGATTCAAAATCAATTGATCCCAAGTATCAATTTCTATATAACTTGAAACACAATTTTTTCTACACAAGGCACACCCTACGCTCGACGGCTATAACCCTACCGAAGCTTGTCGTCGCGTCACCGGGAATTTTTTTGAAAATTGACTCTTCAATGCAAAGTTTTACACAACATTATTGCAAATGTTATCCTATCCCGAAAAGGTCATCGAGATGAAGTAAGCTCATTTGTTCTCTTCCTTTCTTGTCGGTAGGAAACTTGATTTTCCAATCATTACATTAGGACTCATGAATCTTGTTCATTCGTCATGAAATGTTGAAGTTTTGTCATATGGCATTCTTCTCACAAAAATTTTCAAACATTTTCACGTCTCATTAGATGGTGAAACATTTGTCCAACTTAAATCCACTGACATTATCAACATCAAAACACTTAAAGGTATGAAAATAAAAAAAAAAGGTGGTTAATGGGTGGCACATACCAGGGGATTCGACCCCACCTCGGGTCCATCAACTCTACTCTTTGAGGGTGATGAAGAAGGTGACGACGATGACATACGAGAAGCTCATATTCCTCCTCATGACATTCTGGGATCTAGCATCCCTCATTTCTCGAACAGCAGTTTCACGTCCATCGAGGATTAGTACAACGTGTTGAATGGTCGCATTGACTCTCTTACATTCACGGTTGATGGTCTCGGCGGAATGCTCAATCGGGTGCTAGCGCAACAAGAAGCCATTCAAGCTCAACAGACGGCGATGTAGACGCAGCAGAATGCCTTCTACGCCCATTTCTATGCCCAGTTTCCTCCACCACCTCTTTCGGAGTCCTAGTCTTAGTTCGATCTTACATTCTCATAAATTTTATCATTATTTGCTTTACTATGGATGTTTTCTCACATTTCGCTTCATGTTAACATTTTCTATTTGCTACATGTTGAATATTTCATTGTGAATCTTCTTTGCCATGTTGCTATTTATCTTCAAGATTTCTTTGTCTTATATTTTACTTTATCCTATTGTGTATATTTCTCTGCTTTTTGATCTTTTTGCTTACGATAAAAGGGGGAAAACATATGAACGATGATATGCATGCTTAATGTGAATAAGAAAAGGGAAATTCTTGAACTATAAAACATAGGGAAAATAGTATTGCAAATGCATGGATTATAATAAAATAAAGTATTCTTCTTATTGCAAATCATCTATTGTTTGTCATACTCAAAAAGTAAGAAATTGTTGACTTATGGTCGATCTTATGTTTTGATTATAACAATTAAAGTATATTTGTCTCTAACATTTATATTTAAGTCTTCAAAAGTTGTAGACCAAGAAAACTCAAAATGAAAATCAGTCATTCACTATCGAGCACTCACACCAAATCAAACGAGACAAACATTGCCATTTTATAATCGGGCACTTGCACCAAATCAATCGAAGACATTGGAATTAGATTTTTTACCTCATTTTTACAGGTAAAGCACTTTAATTCTTGGTAATGACACATTGAAAGCTCAAGTGATGAATTTTTTGTGCATGATAAAAAGTTCACTTGAATAAAACGTTTGCACAAAATATATTTTTTAAATGTAAGATTGTCAATCTAATTTTATTAAACCTTACTTACCTTGAAATATCTAGTAAAAATGTCATGTAAAAATTACTGGCTACAAACAAAACAAAAATTGGCCCAGAAATATTTTCTGGCCATTTGGACGTCTAGTTCACCAGCAACGGTCGAAAATTCGACAATTCTGATTGATTTTCAAACGGCTATTTTTTGGGGGTCATCCAATACTGTTTTGGACATCGGATGGGTCATCCAGTTCGACGAATATTTGATAGTTTGACTACTATAAATACCAACTCACTTGCCATTCATTTTAACAACAAAGAAAGCATTAAAAGTGAGATTCTTTCGAGAAAAGTAGTATTGATTTCTCATCCTATTTTTTATTATCAAATAATTTTTGTTTGGAAAACTTTTGATTAAATCAATTCTTGAAAATCATTCAACACAACAAAGTTTTTCTAAAGCTAACACTTGAATTCCACTTATTGCTATCCATTAAAGTGTTAGTATATTTTTCTCTTAATACTTAATTGTAATCAAATCATTTATTAAGAGAGAAGCTTTCAACTTGTAAATTCAATNTTACTCATGCCGGAGTACTTGGTAACGGAGGATGTAGATCATTGCGTTGGATCGAACATCCATAATAATATCGTTTGTACTCTCTATCCCTTTTCACTTATTGCTTCATATTTGTGTTTGTTATTTGAATAAATCTATCTAGTTATTACGTCTTTGATTTTAAGTTATTTCTTCGAAAAAATTTTAAAAACAATTTACCCCCCACTTGGTTAGCAAGTTTTGGGCTATCGGTAAGAAGTATGTTCCTACAGCTAATGCATCAACTGTTGCTCCATTCCCCAAGCGCATGTCAACTTCTCTTTCTGGAATTGTTTACTTTTCTTTAGTCACTACATATTTATACAAATATGAGATCCCCATCTGGTATCTAATACCAAGAAAGCTAATGAAGTAGACATATTAACATCAATAATAAGTATACCTAAAGTTGAAATTTCAGAAGACTTATTTCCCTTCAAGCTTGCGAGGTAGGCCTTGCGGCTCATTTTCCAACGACCTTTCACTCCACATTGATAGCACGGATCATCAGACTTGGTATTGTCCTTATTTGTTTTGACTGTTTTGTTATTGCTTTTAACCTTCTTAGATGTTTTCTTACAACTTCCTTTAGTGTTCCTCTTAGTGCCCTTGAAGGATTGAATGCCTAAGATATAGCCACTACTAGCTTTAACATTGGGCTCAACAGTCATAATGTAACGCCCCGAAAATTTCAGAAACCTTGAAGTGTTACAAAAAATTCATTTTTTTGTGTATCAAAAGCGGAATGATAAAATAATATTCTTTAATAAAAATAATTGGAATATCCATAAATTTAAACTAAACATGAAAATTTTATCTTGAAGAAAATAATATAACTGATTAAATAACATATCTTATAAAAATTAAAACTTACTAATAAATTAAAGGAAAAAAACTTAATTTTTTATTTCTTCAATTCCTTCTGGCAGTCGGCATCACCATCCCACCACAATCCCAATCGATTCAAACTAACATGTATATTTTATAAGAGTGAGTATTTAAAAATACCCAACAAGATACACGTCGTTCTCATACACAATTATATGACAATAAAATAAACATTTCAAACAACACTTATCTTACGGAGTATATCAATGACCAAACAACACACTCATCTTAGATCATCTTAAATTCCTGTATGATCTTTTATCTCTTAATAAAGAACCCGAAGGTCCACTGGCAATTCATGCATAAATTACTGAATATAAAAATATAAAAAAAAACTACTTGCACAAAAGTATCTTACCTTGATTTTAAAGGTTGAAAAGAATAAAATCTTGCACACAAAAAATCACTCTCTCTCTCTCTATCGCGACTTTCTTTATTTTCCGTGGTGAAATAATGAGACTTTCTATAGATTTCATTTTAATCCTCATTTAAAAAAAAATTAAAATATAGCATATAAAATTTCTCGAAATTACTTCAACTATTTGAGAAGTTCTAGATACTTTACCATTGACATAATTATAACATATCATAACATGAAGCAAGAAAACTCATAATCATGATAAAAGAATAATATTTCATTTCATACCTTGGATCAATTAGAGTGTCAAATAGTGACCGCCACATGTCAAGAATTCTTTATAACAATGTATATTTTAAACTTTAAAAATTTTACATTATATTTAAACTCCAAAAGTTTATAAAAACGCCTATTTTTCCGAAATTTTCTAAAATAGAATTTTCTCGAATTGAAAGTTTTTAAAAAATAAAATATTCTTAAATTTGGAAAGTTTTGAAATATCGTTTTTATCTTGTTAATTTGAATAATGCACAATCAAAATACTTCCAGATGAGGAGGAAGGTCATAAGCGGACCACTAGGTCTTTTTAAAAAAACTTTTCAATTTTGCGAATACTCAAATCAAGAAATCTCAAACAATAAATAAACTTGAGACTTCTTAAAATATGGATTTTTTAATTTATAAAATTTAAAACATTACCCAAAAGCTAAACACACAAACATGAAAAATAATAATTTTGGAACCAAGTTTAAAGTTATTATTTAATTACTTAAAACAATCATTAATATCAATCATTAAAAAGAAAAGAAATTAGTAATACTTTTTAAAAAAAAATGAGGATTAAAATTAAATAGGTTCTAAAAATCAATTTTATTTTTGGGTCAAATGATTAGATTTTGATAGATTGAGTTTTAGTATATCAATATTGGACTCGTTGGATAGCTCGTAATTAATTATAAGTATTCGACTCGAGAAAAAAGTTGTTTTGGATAAGAACACATTAAGTTAGACCCAATTGAAAAAAAACAAAGATAAATAGAATTTTAAATAATTTTTAACCCAAATCAATTTCTCCCTCTTGGCCGTGTGTGTGTATGTGTGTGAAATGATAAAGTTGATTTTGACATTGATAATTTTTTTGGTTATTGGATAAAGTTTAAAAGTAATCATCATTATATTATTTGAAATTAATTCTTATCCAAATTCCTTATATACATCGTTTTAAATAATTTTTTTGGTTATTGGATAAAGTTTAAAAGTAATCATCATTATATTATTTGAAATTAATTCTTATCAAAATTCCTTATATACATCGTTTGAAATTCTAGTTGCATACAAACTCAATTGAAAATTTCTACTATAAATAAAGAGAGCCACGATAGAGAGATAATGAGAGGAAAAGTGTGGAAAAATATAAGATATTTTGCGTGTAAGATTTTATTTTTTTCAACCTTTCAAAATCAACGTAAAATACTTTTGTGCAAATGGTTTGTTCAAGTAGACCTTTGAGTTCTTTATTAAAAGATAAGAGATCCTACGAGAATTTAAGATGACCTAAGATGAGTTTATCACTTGTCACTGATATACTACATAAGAGAAGAGTGATATGAAGTGTTTATTTTATTATCATATAATTGTGTATGAGAACTGCATGTATCGTATTGAGTATTTTTAAATACTTACTCTTACAAAATTTTACAAGTTAGTCCGGGTCGATTGAGATTGTGGTGGGATGATGATGCGGACTGCCGGAGGAATTGAAGAAATAAAAAAAATTAAGTTTTTTTTCCCTTAATTTATTATTTAGTTTTAATTTTTAAAAGAAATGTTATTTAATTAGTGATTATGTTATTTTCTTCAAGATAAATTTTTTATGTTTAGTTTAAATTTATGGATATTCCAGTTATCTTTATTAAAGAATATTATTTTTTCGTTCCACCTTTAATACAAAGAAAAGTGAACTTTTAGTAATATTTCAAAGTTTCTGAAATTTTGGGTTGTTACACTTAAGAATGTTCAACAACTCAGAGAGTATGCACTCAAGCTTAATCATGTTGAAATTCATGATGAACTTTTAATAACTCTCCAGCAGATATTGCAGAATCAAGTCAACACTTAGTTCATGGTCCATTATTAAGCCCAATTGAGCCAATCATCTTCAGCACATGACCACTGACTGAAGATCCTTCTGCCATTTGGCATCGATACATTTGCTTGGAAGTCTCATATCTTTCCACATGTGATTACTCATCATACAACTCTTTGATATGAGAAATCATAGTGTGAGCATCCACACCATCATGTTGTTTTTGCACCCAGGTGATATAGTTGTAAACATCACACATGCTGCAGTAGCAGCCACCTCTTCCTCAGTCGAGTTCTTAGTAGGTATCTCTGGAAAAGGCTGCTTAAGGATATAACCATTTTTTTCATATTTGTGAACAATTTTCAAATTATAGTGCCAATCGAGAAAATTTGGCCCAGTCAGTTTGTTGGCATCCAGTATGCCTCTCAAATTCATGTGATTACTCATGATTCAAAAAATATAAATGATGAAAAGTGAAGAATTAATATGTTTTAAAATGCATTGCATAAATTTAATATGGACTTTAATTAAACAAAATATATGCCTACTGTTTAAAATTAATTTATGACCCTCACACATAAATTAATAGAATCCATAATTGATTCCTAGTGAACTGGGATCCCATTTCTTATATTAAGACTTTAAGTGTACTCAACAAATCTTAATAAAATATTTGGGTAGATACTATTATCAATTGTATCTCCTTACAACTTCCAAATCATTAAACTGATAACTATTTGTCTTCACATATCTTATGTGTTATCTTAATACGCTTCTAGAATTTATCTACTTAATTGTACTCAACAAAAGATAAATTTTAGTTAAGTCGAACCCATCATTCAGAAATATCAAATATTTTATAGTGTTAAACATATCTCTCTAATAGACCAACATTCAGTGTACTAAACAAGCTGAAATCTATTTAGGATTCCAATTTTTAACTATAAATAATAATGTAAGGCAAATAACAATTTAGACTTAATATTTCAGTAAGGGATTTATCATGCAAAAGTCTCAATAATATGTTCATATTTATATTTTATCATGTATCAATCATGCAAATAAATATACATATAATAGTGTAGATGATTATGAATTAATTTTATTTAGCCTTCCCGAGTCAAAATGAAGATTAATTGATCAATTCCTATAGGGTATTGCATTGAATTAGTATCAATGCACCATCTCCATGGTTCCCTCCTCTTTTTACATTTTCAATTAGTCAACTACAACATGTATCATATACTAGTTGGCACACATGCCTAAATAAAATTGGATGCGCATGCCCATAATAATAACAATACGACAACAAAATTAATTATTTAACACATTCACATGGTTAAATCCATAATCATCCACAGAATAAATATTCATCAAGTAAATGCAGTCATATATAATATCAAATATTGTATGTAAGCATGCTTCAAAAATCAAACAATAATAGTCGTCTAAACTTATTTAGATAAATGGATCGGAATAAATAAATAAATAAATAATCATATAATCAATTAATTTAATTAGCGGGTTTATTTAATTAAAATCAAATTTTAATTAAATACTGAACGCAATTATAGGACGAAAATATTTAATTAAAATCAAATTCTAATTAAATATCAAATTAGAATCCAACTCTAATTTCAATTGAATTAAAATTTAAATTTAGGATAATACTTCTAAATAAAATAAAATCAAATTTGAGGTCAAAGTTTAATATTTAAGTTAAAATGAAATTTTAAAGATAACTTAAAAGGTCGTCAATTTTAAATAAAACTTTAATCAGGTCAAGATTAAATTTTGGGTCAAAAACCCTTTTAAAATTAAATTCAAAACCAATTTTAATATCTAAATTCAAAACTATTTTGAAAATTGCAGTCTAACCCTTATTTCAAGATTTATAAACGGCCCTTAAACAATTCAGAAATAACAATCAGTCCTATACATTAAAATTGCATTATGACCCATTTTATAATATTGCAACCTCGCAACTTCAAAAATTGCACAAGAGGCTCTATCCCCATAATTACTCAAAATTCCCACTCTACAATATCCTCCCCTTTCGCCTTGGCGACACCGGCTCCATTTGCGGTAGGAGTCATTGCACACAGGCAGCAGTAGCTGTAGACGTTGTTGCATATCACATGAGCGTCTGTTGTTGCTACGCATTACCGTCATGCGCACGTTATTGCACTTCGCGGCGACGACTCCTCGCCGCTGCCTGCTGCAATCCGACCCATGTTCTAGACCAAAAGTTAATTTTTATTTCAAAAATAAATTTTTGAAGGTAAAACATAACTTTCAAAATTGTTAGATTCAAGAAAAATATGAACAAATAACTTTTGATTGTTCTAAGATGTAAAATAATTTTTAACAAGAATAAAGTAGGCTCTAATACCACTGTTGAAAATTTACTTAATCATTAATAGCTAAAAATAAAACAGATTTCAATTTCCACCAAATATCTTATTTATGCTTAGATAGAAACTATGATAAAAAAATTATCCCTTTGATGAATTCGTTGAAGAACAGTTCTGATCTGCAATCCACAGTTGTCCAGTTGTCCGGTCTCAATGAAAATACACACATGAAACAAGATTGAGAATTAGTTTTTTCTTTTATTGTACTAGCAAGAATATAATTGTATTGTGTTAGCAACCTATTAATGAAAGTCCAAGTGGATTTAGCTAATCTCTTAAACTTAACCCGATCAAATATTTAATTAATTCAATTAATTATTTGGGTCTAGTAACAAGCAACCTAATTAATTATCAAACACTTGTTAATTAATTAATTAATTGGTGAATCTCATTCTTTTAGTTCTCCTTTTGTATGTGACACATTTGGTTCTTGATCATGATACCTAACTACGTAAATTATTATTTTGATCTAATAAAAATTGATAAATTAAAATACTTTTTTTAAATTTATCATCAATTCACATTCGTCATCCTAGATTAACATTTAAAAATGTGTTAAGGCAATACATATGACAAAAAATATCCAAATTTGTTCGTTTACCATGAAACTATAATCATTTCGTAAATATGATCTGATCAATTACGAGAAATGGATATGTGTCAATCTCAATTATCGATTATATCTTTCATCCTACTAATAAGTCAATGTAAGTCGAAAATTTTTTTTCGACTTATGAATTCACATTGGCGAAGAATTTCATTATCAACTTAATTAATGAAATGTAGACCATAATTTCTTACTATTTAAGAGTGGCAAATTCTATATTGATCATTCACAACTTTCATATGATTCTTGGCATACCCGAAAAATATTGTATTAGCGACTCTTGTCAGAACAACTTCCAACATTATCAAAGTATTACTGTCATCATATAAGGCATTATGATGACCTTAAGTCGAATGATCAATTTCACTACCGAACGTTAGAAATTAACCACTGACACTCAAATAGATATCTATATCTCGTTATTACTTACGACCACGGATGATTTGAAATTCAGTCATTTGTAATTAAACATATTAAAAATGTTCTAATAAATATTAGATCTTGCCAAAATAAATGTATTAAACAATTAAAAATGTTTACAACCTAAATCGATTGGATTTAGAGAATAACACTTATATTTTGTACTTTAGTGTGATGAGGAAATTATATTTATATGATATATTATTATCACCATTTCTTTTATTTCATAAAAACACGTATAATCACATTCATAATTTAAATCCGTCGAAATTGGGTTATTATTGATTCGTTTACGAATTAGTCTTATTTGATTAGAATATTGACTATGGAATAAAATATCTTCCATGTGTTAATTATTATCTTGCTAGATATTCTAAGTTAGGTGATTAGTCACCAATTATTAAAAGTAAAATGGGATAAACAATACACATGTTGAAGGTTCTTAATAATTAAATGATAACAACTTATGATTATTGGCACGTTGATTTCGTGGACGATCAATGCCATTTCCAGTTGTAATCAAAAGTCATTAACTAAGGAATTAGGCAAGTCATCCTACCCTTGAGCGTACGTTATATCGCTAAATGTACTAATGTGTTACCTAAATGTGTCATTTGGTGAACTTTATATTCGATTATTACGTTATATGTCATTAATATTCTTATGATATATTCATGCATGTCAATGCACCCATAAACATCTATGAAATTTCAAGAAATAAAATTTTCCAAATATCATGAGTCAAAGAATGTTTTTAAAGATATGTATTCCGAATGTTTTGTTAAGAATTGTATGTCTATACCATGAAATGTGGGAATGAGAAAGGGGCGTGGAGGACCCGTGCATCCGACTAATGTTCAATAATAATATTAATATTAATGTTAATCGCTTTGCAATACTATTAGTAGAACGAATCGGGTTTCAAATAATTATTGCCCACTGCGTGCTGATAGGCTAGGCAATACATCAAGTGAACTTACGATGTTAATGCTATGTTTTTAAAGAAATTGAAAAAAAGAGGATACATATTGAAAAAATTATTTTTATTTTGAAGTAATTCATATGCATATCATAAGCATGCATCATACGCATGAGGTTTACTTACTTAGCGGTAGCTCATTTCATATTATCCCTTCCCATTTTTCAGATGATAAAAGCAAGATGATTCGAGACTACTACTTATGGTACGACCGACTTAGTACTATCATATTTATATATCGAATTCATTTTGAAAATGAATTTAAAATTTAATTTAATTGCATTATATTTTATGAAGTACAAAAGTTTTACACAAAATATTTTCATAAATGAAGTCATTGATGTTTCTTATGTTAAAGTAAAATTCAATCATATTTTTTTCACATTTAAGATTTTAAGATAATCAAATGATAACACTTCCAAATTTAGGGTATACATTTAGGGTGTTATAGGATCAACCACCCACAAACTAGTCCTTTCAGATGGTCAAGTGGTTGTGTTTTCAATTTAAGATCTTGGTTTATAAAGACTTAAGTTCATTCAACGTATCTTGCCAATGTAACCAAGGCAAAAAAATTATATTGATCATCATGACTATTAATTGCGCTTAATATATTACCATCTAACATGAATAGTATCAAATTAGCAGAAAAATGCTTCATATTAGGCATATTCATTTACTCATCATATTAGGCTAAATATTGGGCTCAAATTTAAGTTGTTTAGTAGAAAATAGTTAAGCAGATTTATATACCCATCATATTAGGTGACAATTTTTATCATATTAATTGATTTACTCAACAGCACATCATAGATCACCATGTTCACGAATAGTAACCACCTTACCATTATAAATTAAGGTTATCATATAGAGTTTAATTCTTCACATTGTGATGCTATAGAATTAAACCTCGTACATTAGTTATGTCCAATATACTCCCAAGTGTACTACTATCACTAGTCTTAAGATCCACTCACCATGGTCAAGATAAACCACGTACACGTGGTAGAGTATGTGTCCTTACAACATTATTAGGACAAAGCATTAATCCTTTTTCACCAGTCTAGGATGAATAATTCTCGATTGAAATGCAAGTATTGTTTCTCTGCACTTAACAATGAAAATACCCAACTTATATCATCTTAAAGTGTTCAAAGGCTATTTAATCCCATGCTCAAATAACAAAAAATGAAGTAATTGTTTAAAACGCATAAATAAATAAGAAATATTTATATTTATTTAATGGCAAATAAAATTTAAAATATTATACTATGTTCCTAATCCTGTGCGTACATATCCCTATAAATCATGGACGGATCTACATGGTATCATTTGGGCTCAAGTGACCCAATAGAATTTTTTTATTTTTTTTAGAAAAATTTTCCAAGTATAGACTTTGCCATTTCTCTCTTATCTCCTCTCTTTCACGACACAACAGATAAAACTTCAAAGAAAAGCCAAAAATCCATTCTTCTCTGATCTTTACCCAAGGTTTGCCTATTGTCCAATGCCTAAAATGAGTATCGGACTCAGCTAAGTGCATCAATTAATTGTGTTCGATTTCTTCTACTGCAAAGGCTTACTGAAGATTCAAGAAATCAAGTGAATTATTGAAGCGGTTGTGTGAAAATAATGCTGAGATTAAGGTTGCTACTTCTAATAGTGCTCCTAAAAATATCCCATTAACATTACCTGATATTCAAAAGGATATTGTATGTACTATTGTATTAGAAACAATTGATGTTACTGTGAAAGATATTGATGATGTGTTCTATTTTTATAGATGAACCTCTTGACATTTTGATGAGAGCCATGCTAGAGAGCTAGCAAGAACAATGATCAGTTGATTGTGGAGGAATGATCAATGACTAGATTACGAGAAAAAAATGTCAAGGAAGCCATGCGATTACTAGTTCAAACTACATCGGTCAAAATATCGATCACAATAAGCAAATGGACAAGCTTCATGTTGGGCTTGAAAATTGAAACAAGATGGGTGAACATAATTAAAATAAAGGAAGAAGAATCTATTCGGGACAGCTACGCTACTGCATAGTGCTACGGGAGGTGTGGCCGCATGTCCCTACCGAGAATCAAATGTGGCATTTTGGATGAACTATGCGACTACGTGTCCATACACTATGCGGCAGCATAGCACAAATCTAATATCGAATTTTTCAACTCTTGGAAAGAAATTTAGTTTAGTTAAAACTCTAATTTTATAGTAATTCTAATTTATTTAGACTATTAATTTCATTTTTAAGTAGGTTTTATGTGTTCCCTATAAATAGGGCTTAATTAATTCATTGTAAAAATACACAATTATTGAAATATTATTGCGATACATATTGCTTTCAACTTGTTCTTTATCGAACTAATTCTGAACTTATCAATGATTAAATTCTTGTGGCGTTTAAAAATTCAAGTGAGGTTCAAGAGTTTTGTGTTCACGGGGTCAAGTTCTTGTTTGCAATTATCTTGATTCTTTTGGTTCAATAATTTATTTGGTTGAACTTTTCAAACCGTGATATTTGGTTTTTTTTAGGTTTGATCTAATTTGTCGTGATTTTCGTAGCTACAATTGCGACGTGAGTTCACGTCACATTTCAGTGAAGGAGAAAATGTAAATTGTTTTGTAATAAGAAGGGGTAGGTAATGGAGCATTTTATTGGTATTAAACATGTATTGAGTACCATGACTCACTCACTTAGGCTTACATTGATCACTTATTCTCTAAATATAACTTAAGTATATCTAATTTAAGAAATCATTATGATTGGGCAAGTAATATGTAGATGAGTATAATAGTCTCAAAGCACTAACTTGAAAGAGAACCTAATTGCTTTCAATATTAATTGTTTTGCTCATCAACTCCAGTGAGCTCTTGCAATTGTGGCAAATAAGCATGTGAATATTAAGACATTCTTTATTGTGCTTACTAAATTTTGAAGGATCGACTAAGAGATCAAATCTTCTTTGAGAGAAACAAAGGCTCAAAATTTTTGAATCACTTCTTGAGTGGCGGCTTCGACTCATTCTTTTTGGAGAGAAATAGAGTTAATCTTTTTTTTTTGCAAATTTTGGTGAAATATTAATGGGGTAGGCCTTAATCAAGAAACTACTCTTAAGCGAGTTGGTGATACATGTTGGGGGCTCTCAGTATAGTTATTTACATAACTTGACTCTTATGTTTTCGTTTATAGTTGATGTCAAAGAGATGATCGCCACTTATGATACTAGTTGCGAAAAAATATGTGATGCGCATGTTTTGTTGGGGTCAATGCTAACATTTGAACTTGAATTTATTCTACATATTATGGAAAACATGTTAGTATTTCAAATAATTGTTTGAAAGCATTACAAAAGAAAGATCAAAATATTGCCAATGTAATGAAATTAGTGAAAATATGTAAAGAACGACTCCAAGCAACAAGGGATTGAAGGTGAATTATTTTTTTTTTAATATTTTATTGTGTTTGCAAAATGTAAAACAATGATGTTCCCAACACATGTGATATGTTTATACCTCTAGGTCGTTAACGACCGAACATTGAAGAAGTGACCATTTGCATCACTTTTATGTAGATTTCTTTTATGTTACTATTGATATGTAATTTCAATAGTTGAATGGTCGTTTCTTCTAGGTGAATGTTTGTGTCCGCATAATTTATTTTCTGCTTTCGACAATGGCAAGTTAATTTGACTATGTGAATATTGTCCCAAAGATTTCAAACCAGAAAAGACATTGGCGCTTAAATAACAACTTGAGACATATTACTTAATATGCGCATTCATAAAGATTTTGAAGGATTACAAAATCTTAGAGATCTTGCACTTCACTGACCCGAAAAATGAGATGTACCCATTGCTTATAGGTTTATGATTTTGGCGTTAATTCTTGTAATTGCTACTGCTATGGTAAATAAAGTATTTTTTGAAATGAGATTATCAAGAATTGATTGTGTAATTGGATATCAATGATTGAGTGATAGGTCGGTAGTGTATATTGACGATTGTATTTTTACAATATTGATAATGATATAATCATACGATATTTTCAAGGTATGAAAATGTTTAGACAATTTTTGCAGTAATATATTGACTTATTTATATTAATGTTATATATATAATTTTTCATTGTTTTATTTTTTGTATCAAAGTGGATATTTATGATGTAGACAACATGGTTTGATCTCTCAATTCTATATGCTAAATGCTAATGTATTTTCAATTCTACAACCTAAAGATAAGATAATTATTTATTTTCTTGGCGTTGAACTTTGTGCATTAATCATTTTTTTTCTTTTCTCATATTTGCTTAGTGATTATTTATGAATTAAACGGTGTTCAAACTTTCCTAACTTTCCCTTGATGTCTTTATAAGACATTTGACGTTGCTAAAAAAAAAACTCAGTGCATGAATATGTATTTTTTTCATTATTTGTTATATTTGTGTTACGCTTGTATTGATTAAACATCTAAAAGTAACATTTTTATATGACTTAAAATTAATTTAAATATAACATTCAACTCACTTTGATTATGACTAGTTACAAAAATTAAACGCCAAATAAGATTAATGGAACATGAACACAAAAATCTATGGTAAAATCTCAATAAATTAATATTTGATAAATTAATAAATTCGTTCAAATAAAAAAAAAATTCAGTCCCGACCTAGACTAGTGTACTAAATTAATAATCTTGTTCAATATATAAGATAGTAATTTTATTTAAAATTCTTATGGCCCAAAGAAAATATAAAACAATAAGGTCAATGTACAAAAATACCCTTAAAAATATGGGTCATTTGAAAAATTATATGAAAAATATTTTGGAAGTAAAAAATACTGTGTAAAATTAGTATTAAAACAGTGACATTGTGTTACTTTTTAAAATTAAGTGTTAATTTTTATTAAAAAATGACGTTTTGTCACTCAAAAAATGATAGAAATTTCAAGAAGGTGACAGGAAAAAGTAACAAACACTATAAAAAACTAACTAAAATTCAAAAAAGTGACAAAAAATAAGAAAAGTGACAAACGTTAAAAAAAATGACAAACTCGAAAAATTGACAAATACTAAAAATAATGACTGCCCTTAAACATTCAACTAGATGATCGGCCAGTAATACATTGTGCGACCGCCAGTGTGAAACCAGTGACACTGTGTCACATTGTTAAAAAAGTGACATTTTAACTTCCGGATGATTGCCCAAGCAGTTTAAGGGCAGCAGGCCCTTAAACATTTAACTGTGCGACCGCCTAGTAATGCATTGGGTGACTGCCTTGTGTAAAACCAGTGACATTGTCTTTTCATTAAAAATGTGACATATGAGCGCTTAACATTATTACACTATCTCTGTTAAGGTAAACATTGTAATGTTGAAAAAGTGATAGAAACATTGTAATTGCTCGTCTTTAAAATATTGCAATGTTAAAAAAGTGAGATAATGATACTTTTTGTTTAAAATGTGACATTATATAACTTTTTGTTAAAAAAAGTGACATACGAACCACTAGCATGTTCGACAATTAATCCACAATTAGAAGTATTGTTACATAGTAACTCGAATGAGATTTTTCCAGCTCCTACATCAACTTTTTCGAACTTAAATGTTTCTCAAACTATCTTGATTCATTGTTATTGTTGTACTTCTACCATTTGATAGTCTATTAGGCAAATAAAGTTAAAAGAAATGTTTTACAATAGATTTTTTGAAAGCACTAGTAAATCACTAAAGTTATTTAATATAAAAGTAACCACTAATTTACTGTTGAAACAAGTGAACAAGAAGAACCTTATTAAAGAAATTTCAAAAAAAAGGTTAAGTTTAGCTAAATCATTTTTCAACTGTTAATAGCTTTGAACACGTACAAATAATATAATCTAAACCTTGGTAACTAGATGCGTTATAATAAATGAATTTCAGCGTAAAGCTGTAGATTCCACTCCAAGTAACAAGAACCAAAAAAAAAAAAAGAAAACATCCCAAGATAAGAAAGATCCAGGCACATCATTACAAGCCATATCTGTGGTAATAATACAAATGACATATGCTATGTTAAGCATCAACAAACAAAGTCCATCGTGACAACTAAACACTTATACCAAATTCACAATCGAAGATCAATTGAAGCCTTTGTGACCTTGGCACCCTTCTTAGTAGCAGCTTTGGTGACCTTGGCACCAAATGGATTGTTTTTGTGCGTTGACATGTCAGGAAGGCATTGGCTATTTCTCATATCAATTAAGAGTTTGAAGTATTCCTCTATTCTATGATATTAAGCAAGTGCCACATTCAAAATTCCAGAAGTTTTTGCAATGGTAAAGACATAGTTGAGCCTTTTGATTGCATGAACTCCAAAATTTCAACAGCTTCAATTACAGTTGTTTCAACTATCCGTCAAAAATTCTTGATCATATATCATCTATAGAGAAAAGTGACAAATATTCAAAAAAGTAACAAATATTCAAAAACGTTGACAAAATCTAAAAAAAGTGACAACAATATCTTCATATTTTCATGTCAAAATGCTTAATAAAGGAGGAATCATGTCCAATTGTGACCAAAAGTACATCATGCTATCCTATTTTTCCATCATTGAACAACTGCTCCACTAATCTGCTACAATTTTGAAGGGAAACAACATCGAAAATGGCTCTACCATCTAATTACTAAGGAATGGAGAAAATGATAACAATGTAGAAGCCACATTCTTCACAAATAGTCATAACACTAGAAAAGGAGCACATGCATATGCTCTTTTTATAAACACGGAAAATGGATTCCTCTGAAAATACAGAGCACAAACACCCTAGTTTATTCATCACAAAACACAAATACAATTTCATCGTTCACAAATAGCTGTAACAGAAGAAAATGAGCATACGAACACAGATAAAATGGGGGGCTAAACTTAATAAACACAACTAATACAATTACTCTTGGAGAAAAATTCAAAACACAACTAATGGTAAGGAGACTTGAACTGTATAGCATTTCAACAATCCCCTAATAACTAACATAAGAAATCCATTTTCGATAGGTGATTTAAAAAAAAAAAAAAAAAGTAAGCCATAAAAAATTGAATTTCAATTGGCAATCAAATGCATACATATACGTACCTTTTCCATAAAGGAGACTTCTAGTACTACAATCGAAGATTTTAAATTCATTATTTGTTCCAATTGCAAAGCAACTAACCCAAAATGAATTATACATCTATTTAGTTCGGAAAAAATAAATAAATTTGAAATCTGTAATGAGTGAGGAGTGAGGAGTGGAGTCGTGGCATGGTTGAAATCTTTCGTGTAATCATTTGGGAGCTTTCTGGAATCGGGGATCTGAGGCTTTAATTTGGGCTTTGGAGTTTTGGAACGTAATTACGTGGTTAAAGATTTTAATTAGTTAATATAGTATTATTCAAATTCTTTAATTTTGGAAGGCAATTGGTCTAATTTTCCCAAACAATAATTGGCTGAATATGTAAAATTTTATAATACACACTAAGGAACTTTTTAGTCGACAACTATTTTTCTCAATTCATTTTTTTTTAATGTGTCTAAAATTGCTTCTTCTTTTTTTCTTTTCTTTTTCCAGACCGAACTCAACCTAATTCCGAACTTTTGCAATACATACAGCAACACATTTAGTAATTTTTTTTAAATTTTGTAGAAAGTAATTATTTAAGATTACAATACTTGAAATTCTTCTTTTTGATGAATTTAAACACATGTACAATCTAAATCACGATCGTTCTTGGTACACATATTCAAGATATGCTCGACATGCATCAAATTTTTGTACGGTTGATTAGAATGGCTTCATGTCTATCAAAAAATTAATAAATTATTTATTTATCGATTATTTTATAATCCCTGAAGTATAATAATTTTTCTTGATTTCAACATTATTATTTTATGGAGATTATACTGTAGTTTTACAATTATGCTGCTAAATAGGTAGGTAAAAAAGTCTTGATACAATTTTGCCACGTTGTGAATTATTTTCGTTTTTAGTACAAGGGGTTATTAGTGTGAGACTTGCATAACTAAATATTAATTTGGCGATAAAATACGATCATAATAATGATTATCGTGTTACCGTGCCTATATAATTTTAACTCAATTGTAGTATTGTTTTAATACAAAGTATATTCGTAGCTTTGGATTTTTATAAGGAATATATAATGTAAAAATTAGCGTCTTCCATAAAATATGTGAATAATAATAAATACGTAAAAGCTCGAATTGGTTGTGTCCACGTGCTTTCATGCACGTTAGACCATTTTGACGGGGATTAAAATAAATTTCGATACGATAAAAATTAATAAAATATAGGGTTGAAAGTTTGATATCTTGATTTTAGTTGCTAGATTTCACTTCCCTTAAAAAAGGCATCGTCGTAACCAAACGCTTCACATCTCTCACTCGTAAAGCAAAAACAGACAGCAGAATCCCCTCACAAACCCTAGAAAAATGTCGGGCGGGTTTTTCCGGGTAAGAATCTTCCTTTTAATTTGTTCGAAAATCCATTATTTAAAGCTCCTTGTCTGAATTGGATTGCTTTTTTTCTTTCTTTCTAAATTAAGAACTGTGAGGGATTCACGAATTTAGATCTTCCTATTGAAGTGTTTAGTTGTTAGAATATGATTATTACCGTTTTAATTCAATTAGGGCACAACGGCCGATCAGGATACTCGGTTCTCGAACAAGAAAGCCAAACTGCTCAAATCTCAGAAGTTCGCTTCTGAATTGGAACACCTGGTTTGTCTTTTTATTTTTTCCATTTATGCCATCTGTTGTGTGATTATTATTTATGATTATGACTACATTATTTATTTATTTATTTATGTATTTATTTTTTTTATTTAATTTTTGTATGAAAATGTACTTAGGTGGACGTGAAGAAAGTTTAAGATGGATATCATGGGTTGAAGGGGTTACCACACTGATTTTTCTCTTATTCTGAATTTTTGAATTTATAGGGGGGAACATATATTGAATAATGTTGAATGTTTTTATGAACGTTGAAATGTGTATTTTTTAGGTGGACATGGCAAAAGTGAAGATGGATGTTATGAAGCCGTGGATTGCAAAGCGTGTGACTGAGCTTATTGGATTTGAAGACGAAGTTCTTATTAATTTTATATACGGTCTACTGGAGGGAAAGGTATCTTAAAACAATGACTTGAATTGTTTAGTTGTGTTTTCATCAAATAGCTGATTTTTATTGTTAGATGATTGATTGAGCAAAAATGTAAATTACTGACCTTTGAGTGTCACTGTTTTCCAATGCAGAGTCATCTTTTGCTTAAGATTAAGCCTTCATTTGGCTAGCAATCTATATATGGTTCATAAATTCAGTTAAAGTCAAACATTAATTTCAGACTTTCACAACTACCGTTTATTATTATTCACACATTTATTTCGTGAGACCCACTACTAATCCTCTTACCATTCCTATTTATAAACCATTTACAAATTTGGCAGATAGAGGCTAAAAGTTTAGATATACGCTGAACAACCTTTGATTGGGTGCAGGAAGTTAATGGGAAGGAGATTCAAATTTCTCTTACTGGATTCATGGAGAGAAATACTGGGAAGTTTATGAAAGAGCTTTGGTCTCTACTTCTGAGTGCACAGAAAAATGTGAGCGGTGTTCCACAGCAGTTTCTGGATGCTAAAGAGGAGGAAACTAAGAAAAAGAAGGTCTACTCATGCTCCCATAAGTTATTGGATCTTCTATTTATATATCTGTGGTGTGTCTTTGTCTAATGATGTGTCATGGGTTGTTACAGGCAGAGACTGATCGTATCACAAATGAAATTCAAAGGAAGAAAGACAAGGAGAAGCAGGAACTAGAGCTAGAGCTAGAGAAAGATAAAATGGTATTTGGAAAACATTTTTAGACAAAAGATAGATTATAGAGAACTCAAATTTTGCTCCTTACCTTTTATGTTTCATTGTGTTCAGCTTGCTAAGCATTTACTTTACTTAAAACTGCTGTAGGATGGTGATGGTGACATCTCAAGATACAAGAATGCTGGTCCAGAGCTAAATTCAAAACATGATTCTAGGTCTTCCAGCCTCCAATCAGCAGATGAGAAAGCACATCGTGAGAGAAATGGCCGGAGAGGACAAAGCAGGTAGGAAGTAACTGTATTTGCTAATACTCAAATTGTGAGGGTACTCAGTTGGCAGGGGTTTGATTACACTTTTTTTGGAGTGGCTGAAACTCTTAACAGAACAAAACTGAAGCACATCTTGATTTGTTAGTACTCCAATTTTCTTTTGCTTCATTTGTTGCTCTTAGGCTTTGTATATATCATGGGAAAATATTATACGGGGAAGTAATTCCTAAGATAAATGAGTTAACGGAAAGAAGGATAACAGAAGGATATGGATAGAAGTGAGGTGTCGTAAATATCTTGGAGCTCATCGAAAGTTATTTCAAACAAGAGTTTTATGAAGTAGGACAGTTCTGGGTTAAATTGTTTATGGCAGATAGATGGCTTTGTACCTAAATATTAGAACTAGAAAGAAAGAGTATGAACACGGAACTTTCTAGAGGAGGATGAGAGAGCTTTGTCCATTCGAGGGTAGGTCAGAATCATACAATTAATTTCAAACTCATGCATCAATTCTACTGACTTGAAGATATTTTCCTACATCCTCAAGGATTTGGACTGCAAACAGTAAACTAAGTCTGGAATCTTTGATTACAAGAAATTATTTGGGACTAACTAGGAGTCTGGGAGTCTTTATTGATAACAACTTCTATATATTATTCTAGACCAATAGCACTTGTGCAATGTAAAAACCTACTAAAAATGAAATTGGAGTACGAATAGTGCTCATGTACACCAGTTATCTGGTATACCAAAATATTTTTCTGCGTATGGTTGCTAGTACAAGGTGACTGATGTTGGCTTAGTTATAGCCTTGTAGGTTTCCAAAACCTCGACTTTTCCTTGCAATAATTGTTGCTGGATTGAATACTTCTGTGCACTACGTACTAGATAACTATGTTGAAAAGTGTGATAAATCACCTTATCGAGAAAAACATTTGTGTGCTTTTGGGACTTTTTGGGGGCTTTCACCACCATAAGATATTAGTTTTTTTTTTTTCCTGAAGTTGTGAAAGCATTGACAAGTAGTCTCAAGTGATTATTTGCTGCATAAATTAATTTTGATTTATTTATCTATTCTTTTACCAGTTTTTTTCTTTGTTCTTTAATGAAGATTGTTTATTATTAGCATTACATATAACGTTGACAATTCAATAATAAGATTAGTGGGGCGTTTAGATTTTAGTTTTTATATGTTGAACCACTTTTTGTAAAAGATAAAAAAGTTAGAGACGACAAATAGTATATTTAGTCTTCAAAATTCTTCCTCACGTAACTGACTGGATTCATTTTTTGTCAAAGGCATAACATGCACACAGTTTTGGTAAATGCATACATCTTTTAAAATTTAGTTTTCAACATTATGGGATGAATGTAGCCCTTGTTTGGGCTACATTTTAATGATAATTTGGGGGAAAATGAGTTTTGGAATAGTGATTTTTTTGGAAAATGTATGGTTGAAAAATAAGGAAACGTTTTTAATTTATGTGTAATATTATTTTATGGGAGAATATGTAGTTGAATGAGTTTTGAAAAAATGGAGGACAAACGTAGGCGTAATGTGTTCGAAAAAAAATGTCAATTGTTCTGTACTTCCCTACATTTAGAACTCCATGCATGGCATATTAGGTGCTATACAGATGCTGCATTTTAGTTAGTCCCTATTAAGTTTGGATAAAGTTTAGATTTTTAGTATATTTTTGTAACAGTTGTTAACATATGTGGTTGAAAAGTTGATAGAAGTTGTAAGTCTCATGAAATGTGTGGTTAAAAATGAGTTTGAAGAAAAATTAGTCTTAAGAAATGAGGCCATACAGGGCTTAAATGTCTATTTACTTGGACCTAGCTAATGAATGAATCATTGCAATATGCATGTTACACCTAATCTCATTAGAGCTTGGAGTATCATGCTGTGTAATATTGACATTAGCCAAAAAATAATAATAATAGTAATTGGTTTTCTCTTGCTCTTAATCAGTTGTGATTTTTATGGGAGCATATTTTTTTTCATTTGTTTGTTTATTTATATTTGTTTCATTAGTGTTTGGTTTTTTATCTTTTGGTTTCAGTTAGATTAGATGCTGGTTACACTTGTCAGTAACCCTAGGAAGCTTTGTGTAGACAAATGTTAATTGTAGAACATTTCAATATGCTGACTGGATGATTTAGATTATTATTTGTTTCATTTGCACAGGGTTTCACAATCTCCAGAATCAGCTGACCGCTCCCCATCTTCAAGGTAAGTATTGTGATCATGATAACCTGTGTTATTCTCTGCTACTTAATTAGCTCTTGTTAAAAGGTATTGAGTTTTAAGCTTGTGGTTCCCTGTAGCAGAAGGATGCCTTCAAGGCCAATTAGCAAGTCCTTTTTCAATTCTAGAAGTTATTCAGAGTAGGTTTCCATTTCATCTCAGAAATAGTGCTCGTAATTTTAATGAATTTTTTTACTTTCCATTTTAGTGAAAGACGGAGGTCAAGAAGTATATTTGGATCACCCCCACCAAGAGGGCGATCCATTTCCTTGGAGAGGCCACATCGATCTTCACCAAGGCAGTCTGGGACACCTCGTAGGAGGCTTTCACCCCACCACTCTCCTCCACCAGGGTATAGGTCAACCCGCTCTGGGCGACAGCCTACATCACGTTCAAGGCACAGGTCCCCTCCTCCTGCACGATATAGAGTTCGTTCCCCTCTGCGTCGCATATCACGATCTCCTTTGCGTCGTACATCTCGATCGCCTTTTCATCGTAGATCAAGATCTCCTTTGCGACATACATCACGATCCCCCATGTGGCGTAGGTCAAGGACACCGATACGAAGATCACCAGTGCAATACAGGTCCCGATCGCCTGTGCGACGCAGATCACCATCACCTGTGCGACGAAGAAAACCATCTCCTTTGCGACAAAGATCACCCTCTCCTCTGCATCGTAGATCACCCTATCCCCCGCGTCGTAGATCACCCTATGCCCCACGTCGTAGATCACCCTATCCCCCACGTCGTAGATCACCATCTCCTGTAAGAAGGCGGCACCAAAGATCACCATCAACTCCGCGGCGTCAGTCCATATCCCCAATTCAACGCAGGTTCGCGGTGCCTCGAAGATCTATAACCCCAGTCAAACGAAGGTCTCCTTCAGTGCAAGAATGTAGTTCCGCCTCACCCAGTTCCCTTTCGCCAGTCAGGAGGCGATCACGGAAAAGCCAGAAATCACCTCTACCATCTCCTAGGGAAGCAATCAGGTACTTTAGCATGTTAGCTGCTAAGAAATTTTATGATATTTTTTTGTTCAAGCATATTGTTTGCGTGTGTTTATGTTACAGTTGCATTTAGATGCTTGAGCGCACTTCTGCATTCGATGGTAATGAAGGAATGTATATCTTATTTAGATTGAGATGCCTAGGTATACAAAAAAACAAATCAATAGAGATGACACACCCTTTTTAGCAACTGTGATACATTGCCACAGTGTAATTGTTCATGATAAAGGAGAAATAGAAGATATTATCTACATAAAAGAATGCTAAAGAGTCAACACAATGAAATTATGTGCTAAGACTGTTGGCATACTTCCACTTGACATCCAAACACATTCAATATAAATTATATCTCAACCAATCTGCTCCAGTTATTTATAAGCGCTTGCGTCTTCTTTGGTGAAACAAGAGCAACATGCTTAAAATACAGACATGCAAACAAGAAGGTGGCAAAATTTGTTTATTTTAGTATTTTAACTTTACACCGTCGACACACAATTCTTATCTAAAGATAATTAGTCCATCTAATTGTAATAGAACTTGCCCTATAGCTTGTAGCTTTAGCTAGAGGGCGGAAATGTAAGTTAATTTTCTGTCAGCTGTTCAGAAGGGATCGTTGTCTAGGTTGAAATGGATCGTTTATTTTGCTGTTTTGTTTTTAAGGGACAGGGAAACATGGAATATCATGATGTTGTGGCAGAAAAATGAAAATATTTGAGCGTGGGATTTTGGTATTAGCCAGCACAAGGAAAATTGTGCTATTGTTTAGTGAGTTTATCCACGAAATTTCCAGTATTTCCATTCTCCTTTATCTTCCCTCTTGTTTTATCTTTTCATTTTTCTTTTACTCTCTTGGAAGAGCTGGGCATTCGAATTATAGAAACTGGGTTAGTGAGCCAAGATCTCTATTAAATATCTGGTGAATGTTGTACAAGTTTGTGTTAGATGACCATATGTTGTTTTAATTTATTGCTCTATTTCCATTTCCAAACTGGATTCCCATCTGGCAAACACTTCCCTAGTTACAGTAACTGTAATAATTCTGATGCATGAAATACCTGCTGCTTGGCAATGTGGTATAAAGGACTAATTGATCTTTGATCTCCCTAATCCAAACTGTGGACTGTAGGCCTCTTGTTTCTCTGAGGTCACCACAGAGGGATATGCTGGATCGAAATGACAAACATGGAAGAGTGCTAGATCTGTCTCCTTTGCACAAATCCCCATCTGTTACAGAAGTGTGTGGGGAAAGAAGTCATAATGAACAGCGAAGGTTCAAACCTCAATCTATATCTACCTTTTGGTATTTTTATTGCATTTTCTTGAGATGTAAGTCACATAGTATATCTGGATAGGTCAAGTAGTCCTTACCGAAGAAGGGAAAGAATTATTCTTCCTGAGAGTCCAAATCCTTTACCAAAAGGAACAGGGTCTAAACCTCACCCTGATAGTTCTGGGACAAGTGCTGATGACAGGTAAACCTTGTATGCCAGGTTTTGTTTGAAAAGTTTATCAGTCATGAATGTGGCATCTTTTACCCTGTAATTTCTGAGCTGTGCATGGTTTTTACTTAGGGAGATTGGAGAGCATATATATAGATCTTCTGAGAAAAATTCTCCATCACATGATCGACGTAAAGATTCGCTTGGTTTTGCTGATCATGTGAAGTCAAGAAAGCCTCATCTGACAAACAGGTATGCTGTTGCTGCGGTATATTCTGTCTCGGTAGTCAATAATTTGTGTGTAACCAGTCTAATTTTTTCTATTATGTTTTTATTTGAATAACCAGTGAAAAGTTACCTGAAAGGGTGGATCGCATAATAAATCGTGAGCAACAAGAGTCATTACCGATTCATAAAGGCACTGTTTTAAGAGAAGAAGGAAAGGAATCGCATGTTGATGATGATTCCAGAGCTGCTGATAAGAACAGATCTCTGTTGGATGATACCAAGGGCAGTGATCGATATCCAGAACTAAAAGTCTTGCCTAAGGTTTCTAGGGCGGACGAGCTGAATGCTCAAAGTGGTTCCATGGGATTCGACTCTGAGGAAACTGATAAACATAAAACTGAAGTTAAAGAAAAGAGAAAGCACAAGAAGTCGGAGAGAAAAGAGAAGGAATCGGATGGTTATTCTACCTATGATTCTTATGATGAGAGGAAGGAGGCTAAGAGGAGGAAAAAAGAGGAAAAGAGATTGAAAAAAGAGGAAAGGCATCGTTTGCGGGAGGAACGGCACCGCAGAAGGAAGGAAAAGCATGCAGAGAAGCTAAAATTGAAGTCGCTTGACACTGGTAGTCCATCTTTAGATATATTGAGAGATCATGATCGCCATGCTTCTGATGATGAAGGTTATAGAAGGCGGGAATCGCGCACAAGTGATGTGAAGGAAGCAGAATCTGAGCAGAAAAAGCTTGAGATAGAGTTGAGGGAAAAGGCTCTTGAGTCGCTTCGAGCAAAAAAGGGCGCTCGCAATTAACTTTTTTGTTGCTCTTAAATATTTTGCTTTTATTTTTCAGTTATGATCTTGTTATGAGTTCTTGTTTCTGTCGTAGACCTATTCTCTTTCTGGTTCGGATGAATGTATTCTTGGTAGCTATTTAATGTAATCTGTCTTTACTGCTGGCAGCTGAAATGGAAAAATGAGGATTTCCTGAGCTAGTGTCTTGAGTGCAACTTTATGCTGATTTTCCTGCTAAATTTTCTGGTAATATTTGTTTTCCCTTTGCTGAGAACATGTTTATGTTCGTTTTACATGACATAAAAGTATGCACGTGAATCGTCTTGTTGCTTTGCTGGTGTTTGCCATCTTCGAGCATGTCGTGTCTCGAATACTTATATTTTGGTATTTATTTGTCTGCTCTGAGTTGCAATTTCAATTAAGCTTGCAGGTAGAGAGTAATCAAGTTCCTACCGAGTTGACTAACCTAACCTTTTATTCTTTGGAATGATTATATACATCCTGAAGGTCTTGACAGTTGTTTTTCCAAAATAAAAAATAACTTTGTTACTAAAATGACTTTCTGGTTAATGATAGATGAGAATAATTGTCAGCTTGATGACTTCGTTGAGCAGATCTTCTGCAACTCCATATTTTGGACCTCCATACAGGTGAAGTATTTTACTCTAAGTCGGCTTCTCTTTAATAATAGTTTACTAGGTTAAGATTTTGTTTGTGAGTTTTTTCAAAGTTCTAATTTCTGCCTCTGTATGGTTTGCAGAGAGTTTTTCTCAAGAATTTTATTTTCTAATTATATGGTACCTTAGGTTGCTGTTTACGATGTTGATTGCAGCAGGTAAATCAATACTGATGTGTAATTGTGGTGTAATTTTGTAGGTTCAACACTTTGTTATGGTTTAATTGTTCAGTGAGGTCATTAACTGTTTGATTTTCTTTATTCAGTTTTGCTAACTATTTCTTTTGTTCAATTATTGTTATTATTACTATTATTATTTTTGTTGGGTGTGGATGTGGATTCTTATGCTTCATGTCGTCCATATTTGTTTGCTGCATACTGTGGCCTGCAATGTTGACACATGAATTTCATATGATGAGTCAGTTAATAATTATTCATTTACTGATTACATCTTTGCAAAATATGCTTTTTAACATTTATTCTCATTCCTATTCCTATTCCTATTCCTTTTCCTAGAAAGGTTATTGGGTAAGTGGAGAAATAATTACAGATGAGGATTCAGTTTTAGTTATAATTCCTGACTGTTGAGGCATTTGACATGTTAGCTGTTACCTTATAAAATTCCAAGGAGAGTTTTTTATTTTTATTATTTTTATGGCATCATATTACTCTTTTCTTCCCCCTCATAAATTAATAACTTTGCAGCTCAATCTAGGTTTTTCTCCCAGGTGTCGTGCATTTTTTAAATAAACCTACATCTGCAATAGGGATCTAGAGATACCTGGTTTTAGAAAATGATCTCGGATCATAAAATGGGCATATGTTGCACAAAATTTTATAGAAGAAATGTCTACATGCAAAAATTTTAGACGGTGTGAAAAAATGTGATGCAGCTGTTACATGCTTGATCTCCTGCATGCAGTGCATTATGTTAGTATATTGATGCACCTGGTTCCAAGCATGAATAAAAAAAGAGTTGAATCATGTAGTTCGGCAGTCAATCAGCATAAAATTGTAAATTCAGTCATGACTAGGATCAGTGGACTCGACTTCCCAAGGATGGATATCTTATCATGTTTAAGTGAGACGGCAATTGTAAATGGTTGGCTTAGAAAACTGCATCTTGTTTGGCATTGAGTTGAAAGGTTGAGTTTTTTCACAATCATATAGCTGTCCTAAAAATGATGAAATGAAGGCTTGAAAAAATGTGGATTGCTATTTGAGTTGAAAGGTAGTGTTGACTTCGGAGATAGATTCGTTGATACACATCATTCATGAACTCTGTAACCAATTATAAGATCCTGTTTGCTTCTAAGTGCGAAATGTCGAACATGAGCATGTTCAGTTGTGCTTAAAATTAAGTCGTTACTTATTTTGCCAAATATGGTTTTCAAAGTTAAGTATTTTTAACTAAACAAACTTGCTTCTCTAAAAAGTCAGTCTTAGCCAAATAGAAATTTTTCCAAACATGGTTTTTGAAGTTAGTATTTTTAACTAAAGAAACTTGCCTTCGAAAAAGTCAGTATTGGCTTACTTTATAGAAAACTAATTTTAAGCACAATCAAACATGTTGTAGGTGTTGTGTGTAACATGGGCATGGCATGCTAACCCTAGTCGAGCATAGACGTAAAGAAAATGGCTCTTTATTATTTTATTTTCAGTGTTTTTCATATTTAACTTTGATTTGATAATGCCAGCATACGCATGTGATTAGCGCTGTTAGACATCCAATGAAGTAACAGTAGTATTATCTAGTAGTTGATTATTGGAGGTTGATCTACTTCTCATTTTATCTAGCTGCCTTCCAAGTTAAAACATATAAATGTTATTCTTATTATCCTATAAAATGCTGCCTTTATTAGTGTCTTTGCTTCATCCTCCCCATTGAAGTCAACGTGTGCTCTCTATATTATCCTTAACATATCCTTGTTATCCTTGTGAGAGTATTGTCTTGAAAAATCATAGGAGCCTCACTTCATCGGTATTCGGACGAATTTTCTCATATACCTGGG
This sequence comes from Fraxinus quadrangulata, assembly GCA_903798255.1. NCBI lineage: Eukaryota > Viridiplantae > Streptophyta > Magnoliopsida > Lamiales > Oleaceae > Fraxinus > Fraxinus quadrangulata. Next base: position 34,050 of record CAIGRB010136683.1, read on the forward strand.
TGGTTCTCTCAATTACATTGTATTAGTCTCCTCAGAGGCTGTTTTATATTCAAAAATTTCTTGATAAACATGATATAAATCATTTAGGCTTGGTATACAGTTAAGATTTGGTTGAACTTGTGCCATTATATTTTTATTTATAAGATGAGTACTAAAACTTGTGTATATTTCAAATGAATATTCAGGGTTTTTCTGTCTAATTATAAGTTTTGTTAATAAATTTAGAGTTGTCTTTTGCATATTTTTAGCCACTAAAGACCTCAATAAAATGTGCATAACCACTAATTAGTATCATAGCAGCATTTTATGTTTGGTGGTAAAGAAAGGTAATGTTAAATATTTTATTCACTTTTCTATATTAATAAAAAATGTGCTGAACAATTTTTGCTACTGATAAAGCTTGTCTCAGAAATTTTCAAGCCTGCTTACTGCCAGCAGTGTTTTAAATGGCTGAAACTGATTCAAAACTACTTTTAAATACTTAAACCTGCTGAATATAGGTTTTCCGTGTTTGGAGTGGATGCAGAAGCAAATTTTTTACTTTCCCGTCTTGAATGCTGCAACGAGTAACTTAAAACCTCCCTCTGGTAAGTGTCCTTAAATAATTGGATTAAGTATGAGTGGTGTTGAATATCATTATTCTTTTAAAATAGATGACTTTAAAGAGTGAAACTCACTATTTATTTTTACTTTATAATAATTGCATTTAATAAGTCTCTGTTTGAGTTATATTATTTTTTTTATTTTCATTTTCATTTTTCTACTCATTTTGAACCACACATTCTTCAATAAAATAATATTTTTTATCATATCAATTTTTCCTTTTTTTTCAACCACATTCTCCATCACAAAAAAAATAAAAAAAAATAAAAAGCATTATTGACTGAAAAATGTGCACGAAACAGGGGAAGTAACAAATTTTAACATTCTATTTCTCAAATTATTCAAATCGTGTTTAAATTGATTAGTTGGCTTCTAAAAAAAAATCATAAATAAAAGATAAGGAAAAATAATAAACGTCTATCAAAAAAAAAAAGTCAAAATATATAATGTTATTAGAGTGTATAAAAAAATAAAGTCTCTTAGATAAGAATTTAGTATACATTTTTTAGTAGAGTTGTGATGCGTTGGTCAAATAAAGGGCATAACTATTTAAGTCCATGTGGGACAATAATTATTTTAAAATATTTTAATTTTCATATTTATTTTCAATTAACATTTGTAAAATAAAATATTTTGCACCTAAATTTTTTACTATTTGACCACATAATATCGAAAAGATCATTATTGAAAACTCTAATTTCTCAAAATAATGACCATCAAATGGGGTTAAACTTTGTCGAATTTGAATTATTAGTCAATCTCAGCTTACGTCGAGCTATATACTGAACCACTGATCATTAGAGCCTCAATTCTAGGCGAAGGTAAATCGCGGG